>JAQZBX010063661.1:0-16648 GCA_029593785.1 Cabassous unicinctus | reverse complement strand
GAGAAGACATGCAGCGAATGGACACAGCAGCACAAGCAGCGGGGGGGGTGGGGGGGATAAATAAATAAAATAAATAAATCTTAAAAAAAAAAATAAAAGCATTATTGGGATAATGGATGAAATTGGAATATGCACTACAGATTAGATAAAAACATTGTGTCAGGGAGCAGATGTAGCTCAGTGGTTGAGCACCTGCTTCCCATGTATGAGGTCCCATGTATGAGGTCATACATACATACATGACCTCCCATGTATGAGGTCATGGGTTCAATTGCTGGTACCTCCTGGGAGGGCGGGGGAAGGATTGTGTCATTGTTAAATTTCCTGGATAGGTTATATATCAGAATATCCTTGTTCATAAGAAAACACTCTGAAATAATTAAGAATTTTTAATATTTATAAACATTGGTGAATCTGGGAATTTCTATACTGTTCCTGCAGTTTTTCAGTAAGTTTGAAATTATTGCAAAATAAAAGGTAAAAAAAGAAAAGCATTAAACTGCAGAGAGTTCCCCTACCTGCCTAAGAGGAGGAATGTTGTTAGATATAGATGGTAGACAGATATAGATAGAATGATGCTGGATAAATACATGATAAATGGTATTATGATGGAACTAGCCATCCGTTCCTCAGTAACAAATTGGAGTTTTGGTCATTTAACTTTTCCTTCTCCCATATTTATTCTATTTGAATTTGGGACAAAAATAGTTAAGGACCCTGACTCAAGTATTTGGTAAATGTGATTTCCATATTGCTTGATCCAATAAATATTCAGGATCTATTATCTGCAAGGCTCTGTGGAGAAAATAGAAGACCAAAACTGTGCCTTTCAGATTTTCAGTGTAGTGATTATAGAGATAAAACATGATACATTCAAGAGTCTTTTAGTCTAGTATTGTGCCATGTGATACAGTAGTCTGTGGCTGTTTAAATTAATTCCACAAAATAAAAAATTCGGGTCCTCAGTTACACCAGCTGTATTTCTTTGTTCAGGAACCACGTGTGGCTAGTGAAGGACAGCAGATACAGAACATTTCCATTTTCACAGGAAGTTCTATTGAACAGCGCTGGTAGAAGAGATTACATATATAAATAACATCAATACAAGGAAGATGGTAATAAACACCATAAAAGCTTAAGGGAAGGAGAGATTATGTTCCAGGGGATGGAGGTGAGGGAAATAAGGGAAGGTGCCAGAAGACTGTATATAGGCTGGTAGAGGTAGAGCGAAAGTATTTCAGGCTGAGAAAACATGAACAAAGGAAAGAGAGGCTTGTGAGGGCAGCACTTAATTCTGTGTGTCTGTAACATGGGGTCTGCAAAGCAAGGTAGGGCTGTATAAAGCCACAGATGCTAAGCTGCTGAGCCTGGGATAATCTTTAGGCAATAGTAAAGGTCTTTGGGTAAGACGAAGACATGACCAAATCGTTCTTTAGGAAGAATAATGTAGCAGTGGGCATATGAAATGGATTAGGGTGGATGGAGTTGAAGGCAGATAGACCAGAGGGCATTGCAGTAGCCCAAGTGAGAGGTAATGAGGGGCTAGTATAGGGTTGTCTGTCACTAAGGATGCTTTCAATGGCATGTAACAAATCCCAATTTAAGATGCCTGGAGCAATAAAGAAACATCTCACAGAACTGGAAATTCCAAAGAAGTGACTTCAGGTTTGAAGGATTCAGAAGCTCGACGATGTGACCGAGGACCAGAGTCTTTCCATTTCTTCTCTACTGTCTTCAGTGTGGGCATAATTCTCTCGCTGATAGCAAGATGGTAGTGGTAGTTCCAGGTATCATATCCTGAAACCTTCTTAAGACACGGAAAATGATCCTCAGACCTCCCCCCCAGGCAGACTTCCCCTCACAATCCCAGGTCATCTTTGGATCACATGCACATTCCCGAACTATTCTTTGTCTTCCTTGCTGACATGGTAGAACACGTATTTAGGAGTCAAAGACAAAGAGATAAGAGTCAGAGGGTTTGAGCCTAAAGGCCTAGGGTACACAGGAAGAGGAGAAGTTATGGACGGAAAGAGAATGATTTTGTAAGGGTCTTTCTGAATTCGAGATACCAAGGGGATGGCCGGAGGGTGAAAACGAGGGACTGGAGCTCAGAATGCAGACTGAAGTTGGTGATATAAGTTGGAAGGCATCTGCAGAGAGGTAATAACTAAGACGGTGAGCTTGCCAAAGGAGAGGAAGGATGGGGAGGGTCTACACACCATGCTGGAGGAAGAAGTGGAAACAGGGAAAGCATGGTCAGCGAGGTAAGCCAATCCAGGTGCATCATGCTTAGAAATCAAGGGGAACAGATGGAGTTCCAAGAAGACCAGTAGAGTTAAGGGCTACGGAGGGCTGCTTGATGATGCAGACTCAGAAACATTAGGTGGCAACCAGAAGTCATTGTGACCTTGAAGACAGTTGTTTCATTAGCAGAGTAGGAGCAGGAGGGTTTCAGGAGTTAAGGGATGAGCAGATAGGTTAGTGAAAGTATGAAATACAGACGACCCTTTAGAAAAGATTGGTAGTCATGAAAGGGAATGCTATATGAATGAAGTTGCTTATATAAATATTATTTATTTAAAAGACTAAAGAATCAGAAGCAGCTGAAATTCCTGGATATATTATTGCTTGAAAAATTAGGGTTTGTGTACTCAGTTGTGCATGGTGCAGTCACTAAAAAATAATTATGAAGACAATGAAGCAATATGGAAAAATTGTACTTTATAATGTTCCATGAAAGAAGAAGATAGAAAACTTATATGGATTACAACTCCAGAAAGTATGTTATATGCATGCACATATAAAAAATACTGTAAAGAAATGGACAAAATAATAATACTTGTCTTGGAGTGGTAGAACAATGGATTATTTTTCCTTTCTTAATTTTGTAGAATGTTATAGAACATTTATAATTAAAGTGTATGTCTATACATTTTAAAATACTAGGTGTCAAAGAGGATAGTAATCTGAGGGAACTGTACAGTTGAAAAACATTTGGTTTTTGTTCATTTGCTTGCTCTGGCAGGGATAAAGCATACTTGGCTATGATAATAAGCTAAGGGGAAAAATTCAAAATAGATTAAAAGATTGAAGGTGCAAGAATAAGGGGTCATCTAGTTTATTGAGCAAGGATCCAAGAGAAGCAGGAGGGAATAACATTGAAGGCATGAATGAAGAGTTTATTCTTTTAGGAGAAGGGATATTTATTTTCTGAGACAAAAAATAAAAAAAGGAAGAAAATCCCAAAAGATTTGTGTGTGTATGTGTGCAAATTGTAAGCTGATGTTAAAATGTATATGGAAACATAAGGTCCTAGAATAGCCAAGACAATTTTGAAGAAGTTGGAAGACTTACAACTACCAAATTTCAAGACTTATTATAAAGCTTAGTGTGAGATAGTGTAGGATTGGAACAAAGATAGATGAATACACCAATGGAACGTAACAGAGAGTCCAGAAACAGAACTTGATCTACAACAAAAACATCACTGCATTTCAGTGAGGAAAGGATAATAGTTTCAAAAATTGTTGCTTGAGCAATTGGATACTCGTGTGTGTGTGTCGGGGGGGGGAGTGAAAATGATAATTGACCCCTACCACACACCATAAACAAAAGTTAATTCAAGATGTATAAGAGACCTAAATGAGAAAGTAAAAAAAAAAAAGCTCCAGAAATGGCATAAAAGAGTATCTTCATGATCTTGCTATAGGCAAAGGTTTCTTATAAGTACACAAGGGCCAAATGATTTTGAACAAGGGTGCCAAGACAATTCAAGAGGGAAAGAACTGTCTTTTCAACAAGAGGTTCTGGGACAATGGGATACTCATATAAAGAAGAATGTAGTTAGACCCTGTGACAGTTTGAGGTGAGTTCCAAAAAGAGATTATGTTCTAAAACTGATTTATTCCTGTGGGTATTGTACCATTTGATTGCATTAGATCACTTGATTAGATTGCTTTTGATCAGACTACATCAGTAAGGCATGACTCAGGTTGAGTCTCCACCCTCTTGCTAGGTCTTATATGAACTGAGAACACAGAGAGAGACACAGAGAAAGAAGGTGCCATTTTGATCCTACCATGTGAGAGAAAGGAGAGAGAGGACTCCAGGTTCACCTACAGCTGCAGAAAGGCAGAGAAGCCTGAGAGGCTGAGAGAGTTCCTGGAGTTTAGAATCAGCAGAGCACAGAAGCATGGAAAGAGGCTCCCAAGGGGCTGGGTCCATGGAGCAGCTCAAGGCTGAAGAGATGAACCCTGACATATGCCTGAGTGCCATTTGGCAGGATGCCAGGATCCCCAGCTGCTGACTGTTGAGAAAGCATCTCTGATGTGCCTTGAATTGGACATTTCACGGCCTCAGAACTGTAAGCTTTTACCCCAAGTAAAATTCCCATTATAAAAGCCAACCCATTTCTGGTACTTTGCATTGGCAGCCCTTTGGCAAACTAAGGATCCCTACCTCACATCATATGCAAAAAGTAATTGAAAACAGACAATAGACCTAAGTGTAAGAGCTAAAACTGTAAAATTCTTAGAAGGACACACAGGAGTAAATTTTTGCATCCTTTGGTTTCTTGGATATGACACCAAAAACAAAAGCAGAAAAAGAAAAAAAAATTGATAAAGTGGATTTCATCAAAATTAAAAATTTTTGTGTATCAAAGGACACCATCAACATAGTATAAAGACAACCTACAGAATGGGAGAAAATCTTTGGCAACCATATACCTGAGAAGGAACTCATATCCAAAATATATGAAGAACCCATAACTCAATAATAAGACTAATAACCTTGTTTTAAAAAATGAGCATTTGAATAGACATTTCTCCAAAAAATATATACAAATGGTCAATAAACTCATGAAAAGATGCTCAATATCATTAGACACTAGGGAAATGCAAAAGAGACTCACAATGAGATACCACCTCACTCAATAGGATGTCTAAAATAAAAACAAAACAAAAGAAAAAGAGAAAATAATAAGTGTTGGATAGAATGTGAAGAAATTAGAACACTCATTCATTGCTGGTGGCATTATAAAATGGCATGATCACTTTGGAAAACAGCCTGGCAGTTTCTCAAATGGTTAAACAGAGTTATCATATGACCAAGCAATTCCATCCTGGGTATATACCCAAAAGAACTGAAAACAAATGTTCCTGCAAAAATTTGTCCACAAATGTTTCTAGCAGCATTATTCATAATAGCCAACAAGTAGAAACAACACAAATTTACATCAACTGATAAATGGATAAGCAAATATAGTGTAATCCATAAAAGGGAATATTATGCAGAGATTAAAAAAAGAGAATGAGGTATTGTTACATGCTACAGCATTGGTGAACCTTGAAAACATTATGCTAAGTGAAAGAAGCCTATAGCAAAAGACCACATATTGTATGATTCCATTTACATGAAATAGTCAGCATAGGCAAATCCATGGAGAAGGAAAGCAGATTAGTGTTTGCCAAAGGCTGGGGTGAGGGGGTATATGGAGTAACTGCTAATTGGTTCCAGGTTTCATATTTGGGGTGAAGAAACTGCTCTAAAATTATAGTGGTGATGGATGCACAGCTCTCTGAATATACTAATGACCACTGAATTATACACTTGAGGAGGATGAATATCTTAATAACATCATAATGTATGCAAAAAAAAGAATGAATAACTGACTGTCATATAAAAAAGAACTTGTCTGGTTTTTGTCCCCAGTTGCTGGGAGATACCCTCCGAGTCTTTGGAATTTCCTGTGGTAGAGGCTTCTTTTGTTTTTCTTGGTGGACCCCAGAGCATACCTGGTAGTTTATGCTAATGATATGGCAAGGTGGAGCCTGACACATTTGTAGTTTTAGGGACTGAGGGGCTGGTCACTCCAGAGAGACCAACCATGTGATCAGGAGGTTGGCCCTTTGACCCTCATCATATTAGCCAACCTCTGGGGAAGGGAAAGGGGCTACAGTCTGAGCTCAACCATGGGGCAATCAATTAATCAATCATGCCTATGTAATGAAACCCTAATAGAAACCCTGGACACTGAAGGTCAGGTGAACTTCCCTGGTTGGTAACACACCTAGATGTAGACGTGATGGGAGGGTGAGGAGTACTGACTCCACAGGCAGAGGTCACAGAAGCTTTCGGTTTGGGACCCTCCCAGACCTTGCTCTACATGACTCTTTTGGCTGGTTCCTGATCTGTATCCTTTTGCTATAATAAAACTGGAATTGTAAATAGAGCACTTTTCTGCGAGTCATTCTAGTGAATTATTGAACCTAAGGGGGTGGTGGGAACCCCTAACGTGTAGCCAGTTGGTCAGAAGTGTGGGTGGCACGGAAACCCCTTGAATTTGTGGCTGGTATCCGATGCGAGGGCAGTTTTGTGGGGAATAGTGCCCTTAACCTGCGGAGTTTGACCCAACCCCTTGTAGTTAGAGTCACAATTGTATTGTAGTTGGTGTCAGAAGTTACTGTAGGGGAAGCAGATGTAGCTCAAGTGGTTGAGCACCTACGAGGTCCTGGTTCGATCCCTGATACCGCCTAAAAAACAAAACAAACAAATGCAAAAAACAACTCTCTCGGGGAGTGGATGTAGCTCAGGGAATGAGTGCCTGCTTCCCATGTATGAGGCCCTGGGTTCAATCCCTGGTACCTCCTAAAAAAAAAGAAGAAGAAGAAGAAGTTACGGTACAGATGCATTCAACAAATCTCATAAACAGTATGATGAGAACAAAAAGCCAGACACAAAAGAGTACGTATTGTATGTTTCCATTGATGTGACGTTTAAGTACAGGCCAAACTAATGGATGCTGATACAAGTCAGAGTAGATTCCTCAGCGGGGGCAGATGTGCGGCCTATTGATTCGGAGGGGTCCCAAGGGAGCCTGCTGGGGGCACTAGAAACGTCCTACGTCTTGATCTGGGTGTTGGTTATTTGGATGTATACATATGTAAAAGTTCATTGATTTCTATGCTTCAGGTAAGTACAATTTAGGCACTTTATGGAACATACTTAATACTTCAATAAAAAGTAAAAAAAAAAAAAAAGGAGGAAGAATGAATTACAATTGCAGGAAAATCTAAGGTTAAAGAGAGACAGTTGAAAAAAGTTGTGCAGCCTCTGTCGCTTCAGATGCAAGGAAAGCAGGACGTTTTGCTCAGAGTGAAGCTGTTGAGAGGGCGCGTAAAGACTCTTGGAAAGGAGAGAGTGACGTGAAGGAAGAGAGTCACTCACTCATTCCTGTCTATTTCTCCGTAGGGTAGACAAAGTGATTTATGTGAACCTTCTCCTTTGTGTTGGTAATATGGTACGTGTGGGTTGTGGGATGTCATTGTGGGGAAAAGCACCAGAAGTTGTTATGAATAATTGAAAAACTTACTTCAGGAGAATAAAAACAACAGCGAGAAGTCAACAGTCTTCATCTACCCAACCACCCTTTACCTCAAGACTAAACCTGAAAACAAAAAATATTAGCATGGCTGATTTTCTCATCTTTGTCTCGCCCTTTTGTCATATATCTTAGGCTTTTGAATGAAAATAAATTTCACTCAGACTTGTTTCTGTCAGCATATTTAGGAACTGTAAACAATGGCACCTACCTCTAAGCTGGACTTGGGTGCTCAAAGGTTCTTTTTTTTTCTTTCATCCTTATATATTGATTTATATTTATATTTTATATAAATGGAATCATACAATATGTTAGACAATATATTTGGTTCATAATAACGCAATCATACAGTATTTGTCCTTTTGTGTCTGGCTTGCTTTGCTCAACATAATGTTCTCCAGGTTCATCCATGTTGTCATATGCTTCACGACTTCATTTATTCTTACAGCTGCATAATATTCCATCGTGTAAATAGATCACAGTTTGTTTATCCATTCGTCTGTTGATGGACACCTGGGTTGTTTCCAGCTTTTGGCAATGGTGAGTAATGTTGCTATGAACATCAGTGTGCAGATGTCTGTTCGTGTCACTGCTCTCAGTTCTTCTGGGTATGTACTCAGTAGTGGTATTGCCGGGTCACGTGGCAAGTCTATATTCACCTTTAGGAACTGCCAGACAGTCCTCCACAGTGGTTGTACCATTCTGCATTCCTACCAACAGTGAAAAAGTGTTCCTATCAAAGGTTCTTCTTCACCTTTAGAGAACCATAAAAAGGTCATTTTGCTGCCTTCCCAACTGACCAATAATAATGGTTTCCATTCTCAAGAGCAGATCATTATACAAGACCTTATCAGAAAATACTGCTGCCCTCTGATGTAGACTATTGCATATTGGTATATTGGTGTGATACACAAATATGGTAGGTAGGGCATACAAAATTGACCATTATAAGTGAATATTTATTATGCCATGCTTTACAACTTAACAAAGCTTTTTCAAATACATCATCTGTGTTCTTCACAGGTTCTTGTGTATACATTATTACTAGCACCACTACTATTTACTAGCACTGCCAATTCACACTTAAAGATCTTGAGGTTCAGAGGTGCAGTGACTAACCCGATCTAAACATTGAGTGCTCCACAGATGTTTGCTGTTATTTTCACAACTGTGGTAGATCGAATCATGCACACTAATAAAAGACATGTTCTCGATCTGCGTTCCTGTGGGTGTGAACCCGTTTGTAAGTAGGAGCTTTAAGATCAGTCAAGGTGCGGACTCATTTGTGAGTAGGACCTTCTAAAATCCTATTTAGGTGTGGCCAAACGGATTCAGGGTGGGCCTAAAACCATAGTCCTGGAGGCCTTATAAAGAGAAGCTCCAGGTCAGTGGGAACCAGAGGGGCAGACAGAGGAGAGGAGGTTGCCACATGACAGGAGGCAGAGACGCAAACCAAGGATGGCGACAAACCCACCCAGCTCCAGAGCACTACAGACTTCGGGGAGACAGCAAGGCTCTTTCTACTAGCTTCTGAAATCAGTAAATGCTTGCTGTTTAGAGCAATCATTGTGTGGTATTTGTCACAGCGGCCCAGGCAGACCAAGACACCCATCTTATCATGGGAACTGCATGACTCAGCCGTCATCAATCATAAAGGAACGTATTGATGGACTTTACATTTTATTGGGGAGAAATTTTTTAAATAAGGTTACAAGACACATAGGAAACTGGGAAAATATACTTACAAAGTCTATAATGGACAAGGCCAGTCATTCCACAAATGTTTTCTGAGTACCTGCCCTGGGTCAGGCATTGCCCCAGGAGCTTACTATATGGTGACGGTGAAGATTGTCTGGCTCTCATGGAGTTCTCAGTCTATCAGAGACTGAGGGTTAATATTTCTAAAATACAAAGGATTACATAAAATCTTAAGGGAAAAAACCCATGGGTCAACAGGACATGGGTGAAGGATTTAAATAGGTTATTTTTTAAAGTATGGCTTATGGTCAATAAACACAGGAAAATAAATTCCATTTCAGTGGTCAACTTCATTCAAATGAAAATAATGAGATTGAATTTTGTATTCACTAATGGTAAACATTTTAAAAAATGACAAACCTCAGTGTTGGCATGATGGAGACAGAGGCATTCTTATATGCTGGGAGTGGGAGTATAATTGTGTGAGTTTCCTGCAAGGCTGGTTAACAACATGTATTGGAATTTTAAATACGCAAACTGTTTGACCTAGTGATTCCACTCCTAGGAATTTATCCTGCAAAAGTAATTAGACGTATATATATAAAGATGTATATTCAAGGATGTTTAGCTCATCAATCTTTATAATATTAAACAAAAGTAGAAAACAACCCTACTGCTTCTTAATAGGCGCCGAGCTACTGTATTTGATGTTACAATACAACATGATGTCACAATTAGAAAAGATGATGTGGATCTGTATACATTGGCATGAAAAGATGCTGCAATATTACATTAAGTGAGAAAGGTAGATTGCATGACAGACTGAGAAAAAAAAATAACTCTAGTCCCATTTGGAAATGTGGGTGTATGTCTCAGCGTTGGTATGTACAGAAAAAAGTTTAGAATTTAGACTCGAAAACCTAACAGAGATTGTCTTTGGGTGGTGTCGTTAGGGAGTGATCTTTGTTTTATTCTTTATTAATTTGGGGGGGGGTATTTTCTGAATGTTTAGCAGTGACTTTTACTTCTACATCAATGAACAAAACAAAACTATTCAAAAGTTGTTTCTTAGATATTTTCTTTCAAAAGTCCTTTAGGAATAACCTTGGTTTAACAAAAGTGATCATCATAGAAATTTTTATTATTAGGACTCTCAGGTTTTGCACATTCATATTTTTTCGAGTCCTAAGTAGGGAAGACTTTTGTAAATAATGAGGTATTTCAAGAGTTTGGAATAAAATGATAATCACAGAGTACTGACCCCTTTTCTACAACGACGGTTAAAAGAATGCAAGAAAAAAGTAAGCCTTGTCAGGGCAGCCAGAGGAAAGCCCAGCAGCTCCTTGGCAGGGGCGGGTGGGATGGAGGAGGAATGTGGAGTTCACTCACCCCTTCGCGGTTTGCCCTCCTGGCTCCCTCTTCCCAGAGGCTTGTCCGTTCCACGTGTCCCAGGCTCTCAGGTGCAGGAGAAGGATGACTCTCATCCCAGTCCCCATCACTCTTCTTTGCCCAGGGAGGCAATTTGCTCTGATGCTCTGAACTCTGCAGCCACATTTGCTCTAAGTTCAGCCATAGCCGTCGGGGCAGATGGAAGGCGGACCCTGGCTTCAAAAAGGGCCTGGGCGTGGTCTGAAGACTAAACGGACAAAAGTCCAGATATGATAGTGTAAGGAGCCACCTTTCATGACACTTAGACTGAAAGGGGCTGTCATTCGCAAAAAGGGGTCAGACCACGAGTTAGGGTAGTAGACGTCGCAGGCGCGGCGTGGCACACAGCAAACTTTCCAAAATTTTGGTCCACATTTTATAGATCTGTAGAAGAGTCCCCCATCCTCTCCACTTCTTTTCCTTCTCTTAGAACAGAATTCCCATGTGAATTATAAAAAAAAAAAAAAAAGAAAAGGAAAGGAAATGCGTTGAGGTCCTTGGAGGCAGGGGTAAGGAGAGGCATTTGTCCTAGACCTAATTATTGGGTTGCTTCTAGAAAAATTCACATTTTCTAAACTTTTTTTTCCCCCAAAATAACTGTTGAGATGTTTGTTCTTGTAAAATGGAAAACCTTATGAATTCCGAAGAACTTTATAATAATAAGTCTATGTATCCGAATTGGTGGAAAAAATGACATGTTAAGGAAACACTTGGAGACTCAGTTTCAGCTACTATAGCATTTCTTTAGATAAAATTGAAAGGAATGTTACTTCAGATTTATGAATAACTGCTTTGTCTATGTTACATTCAAAGTCAACATTTTACTGCAGAACTTGGTGTTCTATTGCTTTCTTCGAACTACTTTCCTTTCCACATGATAACGTCAGGATTTTTACTGTCGTAACAGCTCATCTATTAACAGCAAAGAACAGGCAGGACATTTGAGATAAGGAAATGATTAGGAGGTGCTTTTATATGTTTAATGGTTCCTGAGTCTGAGCAGTCTTGTGAGATTTGGATTAGACTCTTGGAAAAAGGAAATATACCAAAGAGACAAGATATTGCAGTATTTGGGTCTTAGCTTGTGGTGAGTCAAATAACAGTATGGCCTCAAGTAGCAGAATTTGACTCTGTTAATAATACACACTCCCACCCCAACTCTACCCCACTTATACTAATAGTCACCATTTCAGAAAGAGAATTGAACCAGAAGGAAAAAAATATTCTATTTATGACAAAATAATTTTCAACAGTTTCAAATGATATTTCCCAAACTTTGTAAGTATACAGGGGAGTGGGTGTAGCTTAGTGGTTGAGCGCCTGCTTTGCATGTATGAGGTCCCCCCAGGTTCAATCCCTGGTACCTCCTAGGGAAAAAAAAGCGCGCAGCACTAAGCTACTTTTAGACAAGCCAGCCTAGTCCTTTTGGTCCAAGGATGGGACCTCCCGCGTGACTCTGATCATGGTTCCCCTGTAGTTTTTTTCATAGATATGTCAGCTGTGTTTATTTGTTAGTAATGGCAACTGCTTGGTAAACAGGCCAGAGATAAGGACCTGTTAGTAAAGCCAAATGCTTGGTGAGCAGAGGCCAAGGGCAGGGACCTAGCCTTCTGTGCCTGCTCCTGCATTTCTTCTGTCTTTACCTATAAAAACACTATCTGTTGGGAAGCGGATGTGGCTCAAGCATTTGGAAGCCCGCCTACCACATGGGAGGTCCTGGGTTTGTTTCCCGGTCCCTCCTAGAGAAGACGAGCAAGACAGTGAGCTGACCCAATGGGCTGGCACGATGGGCTGGCGTGGCAAGCTGACTCAACAAGATGATGCAACAAGATGACGCAATGAGGAGACACAATGAGATACACAACAAAGCAGGGAGCAGAAGTGACTCAAGTGATTGAGCGCCTCTCTCCCAAGTCAGGTTCAGTTCCCGGTGACTCCTAAAGAGAAGACACAGAGAGCGCACAATGAATAGACTCAGAGAGCAGACAGTGAGTGCAAACAACAGGGGAGATAAATAAATAAAATAAATCTTTCAAAAAATGCTATCTGTTCCTGCAAGATCTGGCTGAGATGCCACCTGTGCGCCCGCTTACCTTGTTTCCTGGGGTGGAACGTCTCTCCTCTTTTTGGGGCCCACACAGCCCGTGCTCTCTGCTCTCTTGGGCACTTCCCATAGTCCTCTCACCTCCACTTAACTCCTATATCCTCTACGCCCCTGTTTCATCTTCACCTCTGCATCTGCCATGACCCTAGCACAGGGTCTTGTGCATAACATCCCCAGCAAATATCTCAGGCAAGAAACCAGTGAGTGAAGACATTCTTCAGTCGATCCTGTGAAATGCAAAATTTGGTACAAAAAAAAAATCTGCCACAGATTGAACTAAATTAGTAATGTGTAAAGTTTACTTTTTCCCTTATTACACAATAATACATATTTATTAAGAAAATATTGGCGAGACAAAATTTACCTATAAGCACCCTATCCAGAGATCGCCCCTTCTTTTTCCTGTTTGTAAACATACTTTGCTACCTGTATATCTACAGCTATACACATTTTTTCAAACCGAAATATAATCCGGTGCTATCTTGCCTTGTAGCTTTTATTAGTTTGGATTTTCTGAGAAGCAGACACCCAGACAGGATTAAATGTGCCAGGATTTTTTAAGGGAAGAGGCTGTGAGCGAAAATGTGGCGGGAGGGGAGGCTAGGAGGGGCCTCAGGCTGTAGTGTAAGCCTGAGATAGGGAGGAAGGTCCGTGGATGCACCCTGGGCCATGTGCCGTCTAGGGGAGGCTCTGCAGGCCCCCGAGGAGTCCCCGCGTAGGACTGGCTGTCAGAGGGGTCCCTGTGTAGTCCCCTTAGCCTCTCCGGAAGCTACCGCGGCCTTGGCACAAACGACCCTGGTCCGGGAGCAGCAGGGGCCCTGGGTCAATGTCTTGCCCTGTGGTTGGAAGTCTGCTGCCGAATCGCTGCCCTTTAAATTTACTGTTATATTATGAAGATCTTTCCAAGCCGTGTCATATTCATCTATAGCATCTTAGTAATTATTGCCATTTCACAAGTAATACATAATCATTCTAGAAAAACTGGAACATTAGCTGAAAAAAGATAAAAAGCCACCAGTCATCTCATTCCCAGCCTGGAGTTGCCCACTGTCAACATTTTGACACAGGCCCTTTCAGAATGAAAAAAAGGTATATATATATATATATATATATATATATATATATACACACACACACACATACCACATATGTTTATAGACTTGTTTATGTATATACATACACAAAAACATACATACATATATAATCATACTTTCCTAGTATTTGTAAAAGTGATGATATTTTCTCCACTGCCGATTTGGGGCATATTCCTGAATGAGGATATGAAACAGAACAGACTGTAAGTTTGTAGAAGCTGGTTGAAAGGTTTTCAACACACACAAATTTGAATTTATATATGCTGAAAGGATTATATATCCCAAATGGTTTTTTATTGTATATACATATATATGCTTTTTTTTTTTTTAAGGAGGTGTTTTTTTTAGGAGGTACCGGACTTGAACCCAGGACCTCCTACATGGAAAGCAGGTGCTCAATCACTTGAGCTACATCCGCTCCCCACCAAATGATTTTTAGATTTGAAAATAGGTTTTATTTCACACCTCTTTGCCCAAACTGCTTTACAAATGGCACATATAGTTTAGCATTAAATAGGATAAGAATGTAATTGGCAGTTATGCCTTAATCCTTCAGAGTTTCTTTCTATACTCCAAGATGGTGGCTCAGGGACTACTGAGTCAATAGCTTTTATTAAGTGAGTTATTATTATTATTTTTAATATTTTTTATTTTTTAAAAATACTTAGATTACATAAATGTTACACAAAAAATATAGGGATTCCCATATGCCCCACTCCCCACACCTCCCACACCTCCCACACCCTCCCACATAAACATCCTTCATTAGTGTGGCACATTCATTGCAATTGATAAACACATCCTGGGGCTTTGCCACTGAGCATGGACCATAGTTCACATTGTGGTCTACACTCTCTCCCACACAGTTCTGCAGGTTATGGGAAGATATATAATGGCCTATATCTGTCATTGCAGTGTCACTCAGGACGATTCCCAAGTCCCGAAAAAGCCCCCGTATTACACCTCTTTTTCCCTCTCCCTGACTTCAGCACCTCCAGTGGCCACTGTCTCCACAACAAGTCTATAGTAGAATACCAGTAAGTCCACTCTGGTCCATAGTTCATTCCCCAGTCCTGACGATTCTGGGATGGTGATGTCCACTCCACCTCTAACTGAGAGGAGGCTTTGATCCCATGCAGCTGAAGGAGGGGACTCTCTTGCTTGCAGTTGTAGGCTCTCTCGTTTCCTTGGTGAATGAGTTGTTTTGAATTTATAAAAATAAAAATTTAAAGGATATGTTCAGTGAATAGCGTTTGCTGACAAGCATGCCTTAAAAACATAGCACTTTCCTTAGTCACAATGTGGGTGATTAAAGATGGAATATTATACAGAAACTTTCAAATGAAGATGTAGTTCTTTTGATCCACAACAACTTTCACATGGATAAAACAAACAAGCAAGCCAAGGAGCACACATGTGGATAGGCATTCGCTGAGTTAGGGCTCAAAACCGTGGTGTTGGGCTTAACCACACAGAAAGAATTAATTCAAATAATTTTTAAACTCAGGACTCTATATGTCCAAAGCAGGATACACTCTAAAGGACAAAAAGAGGAACTGCAAAGAAATCTTGAAAATCTTAGCGTTGTTGCTTAGTATCATAGACACAGTTATGAAGCTATTATGTGTGTATGATATGATAGTAGAAATATGTGAATATTGAGAAAAAATAGCATAAGCAAAAGGAATGTACTTAGCCAGCTAGAGAATTAATCTTTTTAGCTGAGATTATCTTCAAAATTCTCCAACAGGTTCTTTCAAGTGAGAGAACATAATAATATCATTTTATGGGGTTTCATCTGGAGTAAGAAAAACTAATGTTTCCCTGTGTGTTTTTGTGTCCTAGACTTCATGAACTGCCTTCCACGTTTCAATTCTTCCTCAGAATGACCTTGAAGTGCAAGTACCATGATCAATTTATAAAGGAGAAAACTGAAGTTCAAAGAGGTTAAGTGGCTGGTTCAAGGTTACTGGTTCAAGGAGAAAACTGAAGTTCAAAGAGATTAAGTGACTGAAGTTCATAGAGGTTAAGTGACTGGTTCAATAAGTAATTGATTAGAAATGATGTTGTCTGATTTTGAAACTACATGTCTTTCCCCAAAGAAAATATATTTCCAAGGAATAGCATTCATGTTTTCAAAGAATTCTAGAGCAGTGGATCACGATCCACTTGATTTTGTCTTTCAATTAAATTGTGATTTAGTACCAAAGGCTTTCTAAAGTGTTTTAAGTTGGTGGCCCTACTTTTTAGGCAAAACAGAATAAATTGACAATCATGTTTATTGACAAGCAATAAAATTATTGCTTCTAGAATTTCCAGAATTTTCATAAACCAAGGAATTGTCACATAAAACCACATTTGTTTTCCTTTTAATGAACAGGGAGCCTGCAGTAAGTAAGAAAAAAAACCCCAAAAAACAGACAGAAATATCAGTGATTCATGAAGATCATAAGTTATTTAAAAATGTAGTCCTTCATTAAAAATTAGTTTAAAAATTGCATAAATTGTACATGTTCATTGAAAAAACTTAATACAATGCAGCAGACTACAAACTAAAATGTTCAAGTTCCTCTTTCTACTCCAAATCATTATTTTTGTGTATGCATCTTGTTAAAATTTATTTCTAATCATTCTTTTTAAAATATGAAGGCATAGATAAGCAACCAGATGAAATGCATGATCCTTGATTGGATGCTGGATAAGGGAAAAAAATAACAACAGCTACAAAGGATATTATTGGGGCAATTGGGAATTTAAAACAGGTTTTACATTTGATAATGGTATTATAGAGATATTTAATTCCTTCAATTAAATACATATTCCCAATTGTATTGGGAATATGTAGAAGAATGCCCTTGATTTTAGGAGATTCATGATGAAGTGCTGGGATTGAATTGCCAAGATGTCTGCAACTAACAATCAAATGGTAGAGGGAGGAGAGAG
>JAQZBX010063660.1:0-16649 GCA_029593785.1 Cabassous unicinctus | reverse complement strand
TGTTGTGGGAGGTGTGGGAGGTGGGGAACATGGGAATCTCTGTAATTTCTGAGTAATAATTAGGTAATCTAAGCACCTTTAAATATATATATATATAAAATAACATTTATGTAAGAAAATGCACATATATGCATATGTATTTATATATCATTTTACAAATATTGGTATGTACTGTGAAAAATCTTGATTTTTATGAACATTTAAAAAAAATAAAATAAAATAAAAAAATAAAAAAATAAAAAAAAGAAGCACTCTGCTCACCCCTCACTGGCAACCACTGATGTAAACAAGCCAGGGGCAGGGAAACAGCCTCCTCTTTAATATTCTACACATTCAGAGCCATTTCCTTGTTGAAGCAAAGGATGGAGAGCTCATAGACAGCCTCTCCTACTTTGTTCACGTCATACTTCAAGCCATCATGGCGCTTCCTCAGTGAATCGTTCTTCAGGTTGAAAAGGCAGAAATCAGAATCCAGCTCACTGATGAAGGTGGAGATGTGGAGAGACTGTTGACTGACAGCCGCGACAGCTCACTAGCAAGAATTAAAACTCCTGAAAGTTAATCTCTACATCCAGATGAAATCCTTTCTCCCGATCTGGCTCTATCCCAAGAATTTCTGTAACCGCTTCTAGTCACTCATGTTTCTGTTTCCAAATACACAATAGATGCTGCCAAGAAGACCAACTGTTGCAACACAAAGTGCCAATGGTCATGAAATCTGTAGAACTGTTCAGCAGGAAACTTGGTCTTTAGATACATTATATGTGTTTTTCCTGTACCAAAATGTTCTCGAGCTTTCAAACACCTCTTTGGAATGTCTTGAAACCCAGCACCCTGATGGACCCCTTGCAGTAGTGCTAAAATCTCTCAAGCTGTTTGTTTTAAAGTCTACAACTTTTTGGATTTCTTCTCGAATATGCTGTCCAGCAGCCAAAAATCCCTGAATCTCCGTGAAGATCTCGGTCACTCGCCGGGCGCTAACTATAAAACAACCCCTGCAGGGAAGGCAGTCTGAAGAATAAGTTCCAGAGAAAAACAGTGCAGTTGGCAGCTAAACTGCTGCCTTGTCCATTGGCTCTATGCCACCACCCTTTCCTTTCAACATAAACAACACCCTTTAGCATTTCTTTTAGGGCAGGTCAAGTGTGATGAACTCCCTGAACTTTGTTTATCTGCCAACATCTTAAACAACTCATCATTTTTAAAAAACAGTTTGTTGTAGTATATTTTGCACACACGAATATATATAAAGTGTATAGTAAAACTTGTGAACTTACAAAACAAACATGCCTAAAACCAAATAGTGCTCCTATCACAAATACCTTGCATTTTTGTGAAACATTTGTAACCAATTATGAAAGAGCATCATCAATGTATTTCTACTAACTCTAGTCCATACTTTACATTTAGTGTATTTCCCCCCCAGCCCACCCTATTATTTTTTGTTGTTCATAAACCATAGAATTTATCTAAACGGTATAATCAATGGCATCACCAAGTTGTGCATTCATCCTTTCAATCACTAAATCAATATTAGAGTATTTTCGTTACTCAACAAAACAAAACAAAACAACCAAACACGCCTTTAAAAATACATATTTATATAATAACATTTATGTAAACAAATGCACATATATGCATATGTATTTATATATCATTTTACAAATATTTGTATGTATTGTGAAAAATTTGACTTTTACCCACAATAAAAAAAAACACACACACACAAAAAAACCAAACAAGCAAACCTCTATTATACCCATATGTTAGAACTACTAATTACAAATCCTATGATATGCTTTCACCCTTTCTATTCATTTAAAAACATTTACAAACAAATTTTTACCAATTCAGTACAGATTAAACCTCAGGTTTCCATTCTCTAACCACATTCTATTACCTGGTGATTTATATTCTGGCTATTATCTCATAAGTTTGCTCATTTTATTTAATTAATAATAGCAAAATCTTACAGTATTTGTTCTTTTGTTCCTGGCTTGCTTCACTCAACATAATGTCCTCCAGGCTCATCCACATTGTTATATGATTCACGGCTTCATTTCTGATTACAGCTGAATAATATTCCACTGCGTGTGTATACCAAAGTTTATTTATCCTTTTGTCAGTTAATGGAATGTACATTGTTCCCATTTTTTGGCAATTGTGAATAATGTTGCTATGAACATTGGTGTGCAGATTTCTGTGTCACTGCTCTCAGTTCCTCTGGATATATGCTTAGTAGTAGTATTTCTGGTCATGTGGTAGATCTATATTTAACTTCCTTAGGAGCTGCCAAACAGCCTCCACAGTGGTTGAAACATTCTACGTACAAGCAAAAGTAAATAAGTGTTCTGATCTTTCCATATCCTCTCCAACTCTTGTAGTTTTCTCTTTTGTTAATAGTATCCATTCTAGTAGGTGTGAATGATATCTCATTATAGCTTTGATTTGTATTTCCCTAAAAACCAGTGATATTGAACATTTTTTTTCACGTATTTTTTCACCATTTGTTTTTCTTCCTTTACAAAAAGTCTTCCAGTCCATGGGGATGGAATATGCTTCCATTTGTTTAGGTCTTCTTTAATTTCTTTTAGGGTTGGAAATATGCTGTAGTTTTCTGAATACAGATCATTTACATTCCCAGTTAAACTGTTAGATACTTGAGTCTTTTAGTTGCTATTGTCAATGGGATTTTCTTCTTGATTTTCTCCTCATGTGCTTATTACAAGTGTAAAGAAACACTACTTATCCTGCCATTTTGCTGAACTCATTTATTAGCTCTAATAGCTTTCTTATAGATATTTAGGGATTTTCAAAACATAAAATCACGTCATCTGCAAATAGTGAGAGCTTTGCTTCCTTTTTTCATTTGGATGCCTTTTATTTATTTCTTTTTCTTGCCTATTTGCTGTAGCTAGAACTTCTAGTACAATGTTGAATAACAGTGGTGACAGTAGCATCCTTTTCTTGTTACTGACCTTAGAAGGAAAGCTTTCAAACTCTCCCCATTGAATGCAGTGTTGTCTGTGGGATTTTCATGTATATTCTTTATAATGTTGAAGAACTTTCCTTCTATATCTACCTTTTGAAGTGCTTTTATCAAGAAAGGATGCTGGATTTTGTCAAAAGGCATCAATCAAGAAGACCATGTGTTTTTTTGTCCCTTAAATTTCTTAATGTTGTGTATTACGTTAATTGATTTTCTTATGTTGAAAAACCCTTGCATACCAGGATTTATACCCACTTGATTATGATATATAAGTTGTTGAATTCGATTTCTAAGTATTTTGTTGAGAAATTTTTGCATCTATGTTCATTGAAGTATTGGTCTGTAATTTTGCTTTCTTGGAGTATCTTTATCTCGCTTTGGTATTCAAGAGGAGTTGGCTTCATAAAATGTCTTGGGTAATTTTCTCTCCCTTGTAATATTTTGGAAGCATCATGCATGCATTCCAAGGATGAAACCCATTTATCATTATGTTCAATCCATGTGATTTATTGTTGAATACAATTAGTAAGTATTTTGTTGAGGATTTTAGCATCCACATTCCTTAGAAAGATTGGTCTGTAGTGTTCTTTTCTTGTGGTGTATTTAAGTTGCTTTGGTATTAGCATGATGTTGACAACAAAGAATGAATTAAGCAATGTTCTAATTTTTTAGAAGGGTTTAAGCAGGATTGGTATTAGTTCTTTCTGAAATGCTTTGTAAAATTCACCTGTAAATCCATCCGGTACTGGACTTTACTTAGATGGGAGGCTTTTTTTTTTTTTTCCCAGATGTGAGGTTTTTGATGACTAATTCAATCTCTTACTGGTGATTGGTCTGTTGAGTTCATCAATATCTTCTTTTGTTAATATAGGTTGCTTGTGTGTTTCTAGATATTTGTCCATTTCATCTAAGTTATCTGTCTACAATGTCTTGTAGGCATTCAAGTTTTCAAAGTATCCTTTCATGATACTTTTTATTTCTATGAGAGCAGTGGAGATATTCCCTCTCTCATTATTTTATTTTATTTAGTTGCAATTTTTTCTTTGTTATTCTAGTTAAGGGTTTGTCAATTTTATTAATCTTGTCAAAGAGCCAGCTTTTCATTTCGTTAATGTTTCTAGTTTGTTTGTTTTTTTCAGTTTCATTTAGTTCTGCTCTAATCTTTGTTATTTCCTTCTCTTTGCTTGCTTTGGGATTAGTTTGTTTTTCTTTTTCTATTTCCTCCAGTTGTGAAGTTAAGTTATTGATTTTGGTTCTTTCTTCTTCTTTTAATATAAGCATTTATGGCTATAAATTTCCCTCTCAGCACTGCTGCATCTCATAAGCTTTGATATGTTGTATTCTCATTTTCACTTATTTTAGCATATTTACTGATTTCTTTTTAAATTTCCTCCTTGACCCATTGATTGTTTAATTATGTGTTGTTTAACTTCCACGTCTTGTTTCCTATTCTGGTTCTCTGCCCCTACTTAATTTCCATCTTCATTCCATTGTGTTCACAGAAATTACTTTCTATGATTTCAATTGTTCTAAACTCATTGAGGCTTATTCTGTGACCTAGCATGTGGTCTATCCTGGAGAATGATCCAAGTGTGCTCAAGAAAAATGTATATCATGATGCATTTAGGTGTATTGCTGTGTACATATCTATTAGGTCTAGATCCTCTAATATATTATTCAAGGTCTCTGTTTCTTTATTCACCCTCTGTCAAGATATTCTGTCTAATGGTGATAATGGTGCATTAAAATACCCTGGTATAAATACAGAGGCATCTATTTCTCCCCTTAGTTTTTCCAATATTTGCCTCATGTATTTTGGGGCACCCTGAGTAGGTGCATATATTGGCCAGCCAAATCTGTTCTGATGCAAAGTACCAGAAATATCTTGGTTTTATAAAAGGTGTTTATTTTGGGTAAAAGTTTATAGTTACAAGGCCCTAAAGAGTCCAACTTAAGGTACAATATGAGGTACTTTCTCACCAAATTCAGTTGCCACATGTTGAAGGAAGATGGCAGGTGACACCTGCCTGGTCTTTCCTTCTTTCTCTAAAGGCTCTATTCTCTTTCATCACAAACTATCAGGTGAATTGCTCAGCTCTCTCTGGGGTCACAGGATCAAATCTGAAAAAGCTCTCTCCTCTTCTGGGTCTATGGAGCTCTCTCATTCCTTTTCTTCTTCTGTGTGTCTTCTTGAGTGGGTGTTCATTTATATCAGCCCACCAATGTGGCAGGGACTTTATTCTGAGTCATACCCTACAGACATGGTCAAGTCAAAGCCCTAAATTGATTTAATCAAGTGAATGAAAAACCTTTGAATTTAAAGCAATCATGGGGTATCATACCCAGAGGAATAAACCACTTTATTTTTTTTCCAGTGGTTTACAGTATAGTTTACAATTTAGACTGTGCAGTTTAATAATTTTTTATGATATTTACCATGTCCTGTGTCCATTAATGTAAGGTAATGAAGAATATTTCCCATGACCATTACATACCCCATTTGATCTTTTCTGTTCCTTCCTCCCCAACCCCTGGGGCATATGACTCTTCCCTGTCTTGGCTCATGGGATGACAAGATTCATATTTACATGTCCTGGCTATTCTAACCTGTCCTTCCTAATCTACCCACCTGTTAATCTTGCACCACTGAACCCAGTAAAATCTCTACCCATAGGGTATCATACCCAGAGGAATAAACCACTTTATAAACCTAATCTCTCTTGTGGGGGATTCATTAATAATCTCAAACTGCCACACTCCACCTTTTGAATCCCCCAAAAGACATTAGCATATTTAAAAAAAGAAACCTTAAAATCAGTAACAATGCTAAGTACAAAATCACATCACATTTTATAGAAATACAGATTTTCTTGGGGCAAAGTCCCCTCTGGCTACACACCTGTGAAACTTACAAAACAAGTTATCATAGTTGTATGCAATAATATTGAGGGCTTGACATATTAGTATGACATATTTTCTTTTATTAGGCATTGCCTATGTTCTCAAAAGATTCTTGCCACTCTAATTTAGAACATAGCAGGACTCCCCAGGATGGGAATATATTATTTATTGTGTGGGTCTCCACCTACAGAGGAAACACACTATGACAAGATAAACACTCCCACATTTCATAGAGTCATGTCCCAGGTGTGCTCTATCCCGCAAATACCCCCACATTTGATGCCCTGCACCAGTTACGCTCCCCTGTCATTTTTTCCAAAAGAACATTCCCACCATTGTAGTTTTAACCACAGACCTGAAAATCCTCAGAGTTTACCTGCAATTTCCTCCAAATGTCCCCCCACTTCCAGGGATAGTACAACCCAACCAACCTCACATTACTGCCTCATTGAATGCAATGACATCATTGCTCCACTCTCACCCAGATCCACTGCTGAAACACCCTTCTACCTTATCATAGATTTTGCCCATATTGAGCATTGGCTCACCTCCCTCTACTCCCTTTGCGTCTCCTGTTAATTTATCTTCAAAACTCTAACTTTGTGAGTCTGCTCAATTTGCTTTAGTCATATTAGGGATGTCATGTAATATTTGTTCTTCAGTAACTGGTTTCAAGATTCATCCACGTTGCCCCATGTGTTAATACTGCATTCTTTCCTATAGCTAATATTCCATTGTATGTATATACCTCAAATTGCTTATCAGTTCATCTGTTGATGGACACTTGGGTTGCTTCCAACTTTTGGCAATAGTGAATAATACTGCTATGAACATTAGTGTGCATATATCTGTTGATGTCCTTGCTTTCAATTATTCTGGTATTTACCTATTGGTGGGATTGCTGAGCATATAGAAGCTCTACAGCTAGCTTCTTGAATTGTCCCCCACAATAGCTGCACCATTCTACATTCCCAAGATTCTACATTCCAATGATTAGTGTTCCCTTTCCTCCACATCCTCTCCAACCCTTGTTGTCCTCTGTTTTTTTTTAATGCTGCCAGTCTAATAGGTGTAAGATGATATCTTGTTGTAGTTTTGATTTGCTTTTCCCTAATAGCTAGTGATGAACATTTTTTTCATGTGCTTTTTAGCCATTTGTATTTCTTCTTGGAGAAGTGTCTATTCAAATCTCTTGCCCATTTTTCAAATGAGTTGTTTGTCTTTTTATTTTCAAGATGTAGGATTTCTTTATATATTCTGGATACTAGGCCCTTATCAGATAAATGTTTACCAAATATTTTCTCCCACTGAGCAAGCTGCTTTTCCACTTTCTTTATAAACTCCTTTGAGAATGGAGTCCTTTAAACAGTGGAGAAAATGTGAACATAGGAAACAGTCATTAAAATGAAACATACAAAATCAAAACAGCAGCTAGCAATAATAAATGCATATTCTAAATTACTTTCTCCATAACAGGTAAGTAAAATGATGGAATATCTCAGGAAAACTGATGCAATATGTTGGAACCTCAGAAACAGTATGTGCCTGCTCATGAATGGAGCCATTGACGCATCCACAGAACCAAGAAGCTGTCACCACCTGCACACAAAATATCTATTCATAATGGCCTCAGTGCAGAGGATGGGAGAATGCAGCATAGCTATCATAAGACATCACTATAATAAGGGCATGTTCTGTGCCAGCAAGAAAAAGAAAATGAAAAACTTGTGAAGCACATCCTTGGAAGGAGATGGAATATCTGTTTGTCAGCAAGTTCATGATGGATTTGGGAACAGTGACAGAGATATAGCAGATATCAATAAAGACAAATTATTCAGGAAGAAACACATGGGAACTTGGAGATGCCGGTCAATGGTAGTGAAGGTGATAGTGAGGAGATTCCCCATAAGTACTGCCAGGTAAATGAGGAGGAAGAGTGTGGCATAGAGTTTGTGTAGCAACCAGTCATCAGGGAATCCCATGAGCAAGAATTCTGCTTTGAGGGTCATGTTGATAAATTTCTCAGGCATGCTGATTATTGGCTATGGAAATGTAAGGAAAGCAGTGATTTCTGCATTCAGTTACCTTCTTAGTATCTTCCTCTTGCTGTTCATTCTATCAGTTGGTCTTTGTTTTTCTGAGGAACATATACAAGAACATCAGAGTAGCCCCCTCCAAACCACAGAACAAATCCTATGTTGCAAACTATAAATTCTTTATTCCTGCAAAGTACATTTTATTAAGCCATTAGGAATAGGGTAGAATAATTTATCATAGAGAAGTCGACAATTTATGCATAAAATGAAAAAAAAAAAAGATTACTTCACCAGGACTTAAATGAGGGATTCTTCTATCTTTGTTCTAATAGGTGAAATACAGTAGGAATATTTATTAAAATAGAGAAGTTAGTTATTATTAATGATATTTTTGTTCAGCTTTAGTTTCCCACAGTTTTATTGATACATTTGGAGAAACAATATTTAAGAATTTCAGCTATCATTTCTTTTTCTACTTTAGTCTGTTACAGGAGAAGTAACTGGAGTTAGCTGTGGAGGGGGTTGATGTAGCTTCATTCTGCAATGTGTTTCTCAGTGAATAATAGTGCCAATAACAATGAAATACAGCTTCTACATATTCAAGATCATAACTGGATCACTGACATTTTAAAAGAAACTTCAAGTTAATCAGATAGTAGATTAACTTACTTTGAATACTCACAAAATGCTAGATGCATCACAAATTTCATTTATTCTGATTTAACTGTTCAGAAACATCTTGATTTGAAAAAAAAAATCCTTCAGTAGGGCCTGTAACTGCCATTGATCTAGAAAACAAAACTAAAATAAAATAAGCATCATTTTATTTTTATTAAAGAAAATGGAATTACGCAGGTGAAATAAATTTATCTACTTAGACATTTCAAGAGACCTAGTCTGAACAGGGTAGTAGCAAAGAGAAGCTTAAAGTGGGATGCCTATAGGTTTGGGGAAATATGCTTATCTAAAAAAAACACAATCTCTCTAATTTCAGATGTGCATTCAGTAAATTGCTGTGGAACTTATAGATAATGAAGCTGATAAAGGTCTCTTTCCCAAAAGGGAATAATGTCTTGGAGAAATGGGTTATTTGTCCAACAGGTTGAATATGCCTTCTATTGCTCTGGCTGTTTCTTGCAGTTTTTGCAACTTTGCTGAGTAACAGTCTTCTCTCCACTAGAAAGCAGAGGTTGAAAGGACAATTATACGGGTTTTAAATTTTGTGTGAGGTTACAAATTGCCTATTTAAATGAGAATTAATTAAGTGTATTGGCCAAGACTCCTGAAGGGGAATTCATTTCCTTGAAAATGATGTCATACTGTACACTTAGGGATTGAAGTGCTATTAATTATGTCATAAATAATTTGTTTACTCATTATGTTTCCAGCTATAAGTTCTACTTCATCAATAATAGTTTGTCTATTTTTATTATAACCATCCTAGTGGATTTGAAGTAGTATCTCATTGTGGGTTTTTAAATTATTTTTCTTTCTTTTTCTTTTTTTCTTTTTATTGGAGAAGCTATAATCTTACAAAACAGCCATGCATTACATGAAGAATTCCCATACAACACCCCAAAACCAACACCTTGAATTATTGTGGAACATTGTTATTGTCTTCCCTCAATTGTTTGGTGTACAACTTTACATTTATCAAGAAATTGAACAAATTAAATTCATGAAGTTATATCTGGAAAAATCTGATCAGATATGTGATGGTTTTAATACTTATGAAAATGTAGAAAGATACATTTCCTCTTTTGGTCCCTTAAACAAATTTTCCTCTCCAGGGAGAAATTATTAAATGTTTTACTCTATTTTCTTTATATGTCATTTCACTATGGAGTTGTGATATATAAGTGCAAAAAACATATTTTGACATAACTGAGATGTTACCATACTATGTTTTTCCTGCTGATTTTTGCTTAACCTATTCCTCACAAATTTCCAAATGTACTTACATATATGCTTACTATTGCTGTTTAATATTTGCATATTAATCACATAGTTTATATTTTATTTATTTTTTTTACTTTTAAAAATGTTTTAGATTACATAAATGATACAATAAAATAGAGATTTTTTTCATATATAACCCACCTCAACAATTTTCCTGACTAACAACATCTTTGGTTAGTGTGGTATATTTGTTGCACTTGATGAACACATATTGAAGCATTGCTATTAACCATACTCAATACTTTACATTATAGTTTACACTTTTAAGTGCACATTTTTATAGGTTTTACCAAAATGTATAATGGCTGTATCCATCATTGCAATCTAATTCAGAACAATTCTAATGTACCCAAAAAGCCCCATGTTACACCTATTCTTCACTCTCCCCCTTGTCAGAAACTCTGGTGACCACTGCCTTTATATCAATGTTAATAATTCTTCCATTACTAGAAAAATAATAAGTATACTTTAGTCCATAGTTGCATTCCCCCTTATGTTTGTTCATTCCTCGATATTGAGAATTTTAGGGTGGTGATACCCATTCTGTTTCTGATTGAGAGGGGGCTAAGTTCCCATGGGGCAGAAGGATGGAACTGTCTTGCTTGCAGTTGTAGATATTCTTTATTTTTTTTTTTGGATGGTTGTTGTCCATCATCATCCTTTTCTTAGTTGTCTTGTGTGAGTCTGATGAGCTGTGGCGTGGGTGTTGCAACTCTGCTGAAATTCAGGGCTCAACCAGCATATGAACAGACCAAAGACTTGAGTCTCTTTTACATATACTTAATGACTATAATGTTAATTATGGTTTCAAATAAAAGGAACAGAAGAGCCATGTGTAGGGAAATTACAAATGAGTCTAGCCCTGTTAAGTTGGAGAGCATATATTACAAATTAAGGTCCACAAACACAGTGCCTAATTCCTGAGATGATCTGCCCTGCCTTTAGTGTCTAGATGGCTCTAGAGCCCACAAGAGCACTCCTCCTTGAGGGACTGTTTACTGTGGCAGTCAGTGAGATCTTCCTGAGGCATGCATAAGCATAAACTCTAGTATGACCTCCCCACTCAATTATCTCTTAGCCATAAAAATTCATTTGTATTTAATATTTCCCCCACTTGGTCAAGATATTTTTCCAAAAACATTGCTAGTCTGGGCTTGGTAATAATCCCTCAGTGCCAGCGCAGCTTATCCCCATGACTCATGTCCCATGCAGTGTGGAAGATAGTGAGTTTATATGATGAGTTTTGCTTTGAAAGGGGCCACATTTGAGCAATAAGGAGGGTTTCAGGAAGTAACTCTTAGGCAATATATAATACAAATCTAAGTTTCAATTACACAAGAGCAAGGCTTCAACCATCAATGTCAGGGGCCTGACATATTGTTCTGTCTTCCTTTTGGTAGGCAAGCCTTTGTACTCAGGGGATTCTTGCCACTCTATTAGAGAATGTAGCTGGACTTCCCAGAATGGGAATTCAATATTCTTTCATTTATTGTGTAGGTCTCCAACTACCGAGACAATAC
This sequence comes from Cabassous unicinctus, assembly GCA_029593785.1. Lineage (NCBI taxonomy): Eukaryota > Metazoa > Chordata > Mammalia > Cingulata > Chlamyphoridae > Cabassous > Cabassous unicinctus. The sequence goes on along the minus strand of JAQZBX010063660.1, from coordinate 5,244 downwards.
TCCATGACTACTTGCACTTATTCATGCCCCAGGTGCGCCTCTCCCAACACATCCCCCATCACATCACCCCATCATTGACAATTCACCATAATGATCCTACCCTGCTACAGTTGTGACCCTTCAACAATCTCACAGCTCTCCCAAAACAAAGCCCAAAAATGAATAAAAATAATAAAAATAAAAATAATAATAGAAAACAAAATACAAAAAATAAAAAAGTGTAAAATATTTTAAAAATTAAATTATTTTGTGTGTATTTCATCACCATAAGATATGTTATCTTTTATGAACAGTGACAATTTCTTTTGTATTTCATCCAGTGTAAAAAAAAAATTTTTTTTTTTTGCTTTATTTTCAAAGAAGTTTTCAGGTACTGAAGTGTCACAAAGAAAATATAGGGGATTCTCCTATACCCCACCACTACCCATTCTCACATTTTCCCTTATTGACAACATCTTATATGAGTGTGGTACATTTGTTACAATTGATGAACAAATATTGAAGTATTGCTACTAACCATGGTCAATTGTTAACATTACGGTTTACATTTTGCACCATACACTTTTACATGTTTTGACAAAATTTATAATGGCCTGTATCAGTCATTGCCAAGAAAATGCAAAACAATTCCAATGCCCTAAAGAGGCCCTATTTTTCATCTGTTCTATTCCTCCCTCCCCAACCTCTCAGTACTTATGGTAACCAATAAGTTTTAAATTTTGAAGAATAAAGTTCATCGTTATATGCAGTAATATTTAGGGCTTGACATATTGGTCTGTTTTATTTTATTAGGCACTGCTTATGTTCTTGAGAGATTCTTGCCCCTCTAATTGAGAATATACTAGGACTCCCCCAAATGGGAGTTTAATATTTTCTTGTTTATTTTGTGTGTCTCCACCCACAGAGATAACACACTATGACAATATGAGCATTTTCATATTACATAGAAGCCTGACCCATATGTGAGATAGATATGCCCTATCTCACATATCTCCTAGACCTGACGCCATTCACCAGTAACCCTCCCCTGCATTATTTGCCCATAGAACATTCCCACCACTGTATTTTTAAACACAGACCTACAAATCCACACAGTTCACCTGTTTTTTTCCTCTAGCCTTCTTCCCAGCTCCATGGATAGTACAACTCAATGCCCCAAGCTACTCCCCCTCACATTCCAGCACTTTCTCCTCCCCTCATATCCCAGTACCAACATCACCCCCATCTACTGCCCAACCACCCCCTTCCACCTTATCATAGGTTTTGTTGATATTGGGCATCGGCTCAATAACTTTCTTTCTTTTCTCTCTCCTGTTAGCCTATCTTCCAGATTTTAGCTTTGTGAGTCTTCTCAATTTGCTTAAGTCACATGAGTGAAATCATGTAATATTTATCTTTTGTTGACTGGCTTACTTCACTCAACATAAGGTCTTCAGGATTCATCCATGTTGTCTCGTGTGTTAATACTGCATACCTTATTATAGCTGAGTAATATTCCATTGTATGCATATACCACAATTTGCTTATCCATTCTTCTGTTAATAGACACTTGGGTTGCTTCCAATTTTTGAAAATATTGAATAATGCCATTATGAACATTTGTGTGCCTATATCTATTCATGTCCCTGCTTTCAATTCTTCTGGGTATATTCCCAGCAGTGGGATTGCTGGATCATATGGCAGTTGTATAATTAGCTTCCTGAGGAACTGCCAAACTGTCCTCCAAAATGCCTACACCATTCTTCATTCCACCAGCCATGGATGAGTGCTCCCTCTCCTCAACATCGTCTCCAACACTTGTAGCTCTCTGTTTATTAATAGCTGCCAGTCTAGTAGATGTAAGATGATATCTCATTGCAGTTTTGATATGCATTTCCTTAATGGCTAGTGATGTTGAGCATATTTGTATGTGCTTTTTAGTAATTTGTATTTCTTCTTTGGAAAATACCTATTAAAATCTCTTGCCTATTTTTTAAATGTGTTGTCTGTATTTTTGAGATGTAGGATTTCTTTATATAGGCTTGATATTAAGCCCTTATCAGATAAAAGGTTACCAGATGTTTTCTACCATTGAGTAGGCTGCTTTTTCACTTTCTTAACAATCTCCTTTGAAGTGCAAAAGCATTTTTTTAATTTTGAAAAGGTCCCACTTATCTATTTCTCTTTCATTGCTTGTACTTTGTGTATAAAATTTATGAAACCATATCCTACTACTATATCTCATAGATGCTTCCCTACATTATCTTCTATGAACTCTTTGATCTTGGCTCTTATATTCATATGTTTGTTCAGTCTTGAGTTAATTTTAGAATATGGTGTGAGGTGGTGATCATCTCTCATTCTTTTGCATATGGATATCTAATTATCCAAGCACCATTTGTTGAATAGGCCATTCTTTCTCAGTGTAGTGGGCTTGGTGGCCTTATCATATATCAGTTGACCATATATGTGAGAATCTATTTCAGAATTCTTAGTTTCATTCTATTTTTTTAGTATGTATATCTTCGGGCCAATAACAAGTTGTTTTGACCACTGTAGCTTTGTAGTATGCTTTAAGGTCAGTTAGCATGATTCCTCCATTTTTTTGCATTTTCAGTATGTGTTTGGCTATCTGGGGACCTTTGCCATTCCAAATAGATTTCATAGTTAGCTTTTCCAATTTAGTAAAAAATGTTGTTGTAATTTTTATTAGAATTGCATTAAATCTGTAAATCAGTTTTGGTAGGACAGACATCTTTTTTTAAAATATATTTTTTTATTTATTTTTAAAAGTTACTTAGATTACAAAAAATGTTACATAAAAATATAAGGGATTCCCATATGCCCCACTCCCCAGACCTCTTACTTTCCCCCATATTAACAACTTCTTTTGTTAGTGTGGTACATTCTTTGTAATTGATGAGCACATTTTGGAGCCTTGCCACTAAGCATGGATTATAGTTTACATTGTAGTTTATACTCTGTCCCACTCTATTCTGTAGGTTATGGCAGGATATATAATGGCCTGTATCTGTCATTGCAATATCATTCAAGTCAATTCTAAGTCTTGAAAATGTCCCCATATTATGCCTCTTTTTCACTCTCCCTGACTTCAGCACCTCCAGTGGCCACTGTCTCCTCATTACTGATATAATTTCTTTCATTGCTAAAATCACAATAAGTCTATTGTAGAATACCAGTAAGTATACTCTAGTCCATATTTTATTCCCCAATCCTGAGGATTCTGAGATGGTGATGACCACTCAACCTCTAATTGAGAGGGGTCTTTGATCCCATATGGCTGGTGGATAGGATTCTCTTGCTTGCAGTTGTAGACTCTCTCGGTTCCTTGGTGTGGTGGTTGTCCATCTTCACCTCCTTGTTAGTTGTCCTGGGTAAGTCTAATGAACAGGAGAGTAGGTGTTGCAACTCGGATGAGGCTCAGGGCCTAGCTGGCACATGGACAGCCCAGAGATTCAAGTTTCTTGGACATACACCTGCCAACTAGAGCACCAACTATAGATTTAAATAAAAAAGGGAAAGAAGAGGCATGTGTAGAGATCACATTTGAGTCTAACTCTGTCACACTTGGGAGCACAATCTCCAAAGCAGGATACACTGGCAAGGCATCAAATTCTGGACCTATCTGCCAAGAGTATAGGACATAGGTGTCTCTGGAACCCTCAGGAGCCCCACTGTTTGGAGTAATATCTACTTTGGCTGTCTATGAGATTCTGCTGAGACATGCATAAGCATTGCGTTACCTCTCTGGTGACGTCCCGAAACACTTTGAAGTCCCTTAGCCATATAAACTCATTTGTCTTTACCTTTCCCCCCTTTTATTCAAGGTCTGTTTCAAGTTGTATCACCAGCTGGTGCTTGGTAGTAATCCCTCAGTGCCAGGGAGGTTCATCCCTGGGAGTCATGTCCCTCGCTGGGGGAAAGGTAATGCATTTATAGGCTGAGTTTGGTGTAGAGAAAGGCCACATTTGAGCAACAAGGAGGCTCTCAGGATGTAACTATTAGGCACCCTACAACACTAGGTTAAGTTGAAAATTCAAAACAAAAGGCTCATAAACATAGTCATCAATATCAAGAGCCCATCAATGGACCATCTTTCTTCACTAATTATTGTCCCTGTACTAGGGGGATTGTTGCTTTTCACTAGAGAATGTGGCAGAGCTCCCCAGGATAGGGAATCATTTATGGTTCGCTTATTGTATGAATCTCTACCCATTGTGGCAATGCCCCATGAACATTTGAACATATTTATATACCTTATATGTATGCCCAGGTGAATATCCTCCCATGTATCCCCCAACACTGGCACCCCACAACATTGATCCTCCCCTGTCATAGTTGTAACCTTTCTGTGATCCAAAACCTCTTCAAAAATGAAGCCAAGAATATTGTCAAATTCAATTAATAGGAAAATGAAATAATACGGATAGGTTTAAACATAAGAAATAAAATACATAATAATATAGAAAAACTAAAACTAAAATAAAGTTAAAAAATGGGGTTTAGAAAATGAAAAAAAATTAATTTTTTTGTCATTTTGCCTTTTATCACTGCAATATCTGTTGTCTTGTATGTACAGTGTCACTTTCTTCCATTTCTTCCCCAGGATCTTACTTTTTCTCATTTTCGGTAAGATAGACATCTTAATGATGTTTAGTCTTCCTATCCATGAACATGGAATTTTTTCCATTTACTTAAGTCTTCTCTGATTTCCTTTAACAATGCTGTGCAATTTTCTGTGTACAAGTCCTTTACATCTTTAGTTAAATTTATTCTTATCTATTTGTTTCTTTTTGTTGCTATTGTAAGTGGAAATTTTTTCTTGATTTTTTCCTCAGATTGCTTATTATCTGTGTACAGAAATGCTGCTGATTTTTGCTTGTTGATCTTATATCCTGCCACTTTATTGAACTTGTTTATCAGTTCTAGAAGTTTGTTTTAGATTCTTCAGGGCCTTTATGTATATGATCATGTTATCTGCAAATAGTGAGACTTTGACTTCTCCTTTTCCAATTTGGAAGCCTTTTATTACTTTTCCTTGCCAAAGTGCTCCTGAAAGTACTAATAATACAATGTTAAATAAGAGTGATGGGAATGGGCATCTTTGTCTTGTTCCATATGTTAGAGGGAAAGCCTTTAACATTTCACCATTGAGTATGAAGTTACCTGTGGTCTTTTCATATATGCCCTTTATAATGTTGAAATTTTTTCCTTCTAATCCTATGTTTTGAAGTGTTTTTTTTT
>JAQZBX010063659.1:0-16647 GCA_029593785.1 Cabassous unicinctus | reverse complement strand
TTCCAGGCACAGGATCAGCAAAGAGGCAAGGGAAGCTGGAGCAGACAGAAGAAGAGGCAGAATGGTACGTGGTCTACAGAAGGAGTCAGGATGCTACAGCTTATCGGGGCTTATAGAATATAACTTCAGATTTTATTCTAAGTCTGGTGAGAAGCTGTCCAAGGGTTTTGAACAAAATGTTTGCAGCAGGGTTGTATGTGCTTTTTAATAGGATGCTCTGCTGCTGTGTGGATAACTGAAGGTGGAGGTGTAAGAGTGAAAGCAAAAAGATGGGGTTTTGTTTGTTTTCCTCAATGAGATAATCACTTCTTCCCAAGATATATTAAAGTTTCTATTGTTTTCCCATTAAATTTTAAAAAGTAATTTTTTGATCTGAATTTTATTTTATAGATACATATTTTTCTCTTTACATATAGGACTATTCTAGATACTATATTTTATAGTTTGAATTAGGTCACCTTTTACCTCATTGTTCTTTCCTATTGTGCATTTTCTCTTCTCTATCAAAATTAGTATCAGCATGTGAAGATAAACTTTAAAACTGTACTGGGAAAAAAACTCACCTATGATGTCTGGAGAAGATGACAGAGTAGGGAACTCCAAGACTTAGACTTTCCACTAAAACAATGATTAAACAGGCAGGAACTGTCTGAAACAACTATTTTAAAACTCCAGAGGCCAGAAGAACACTGTACAGCATCCAGAGAAGAGTGGGAGACAGAGGCTGATAACTTAAGTTAAAGAACTCTAAATTGCTTTCTCCACACAGTGGCCATTGATTTGCACCCCCCATCTCACAACAGGCCACCACAGGGTCCAGTCCCTCACTAGCTGCTACTTATAGAAAGGGAAGTAAAAATCCTCTTCCCCAATAACAGGGGTATGCATGGCTAATCACTGATCATAGCTTTTGATTAGGAAATTTGGATTGCTGAGTCCCAGCCCTGAAGGCAGCTGTTGTTTCAACATATTCTGGACAAAGGCAGTGGCAGCCACTGTTTCAACCCTGCCTGGACAGGGGCAGAGGTGATGGAGATTATAAATATGCAGTGCCTCCTTAAAGCAGTGTGGGATAGTTAGCTGAAGGGCTACATTTGCTGAGCAGGCCAGGAAAGTTCAGTTTTGGGGACCCATCAGAGAAGCTTTTGGTACCCTTCCTGAACTGCTCCACAGGGAGCAGTCTGCACCTGCTTTTGTTGGAGACAGTCTGCACCTGCTTTTTGGAACATTGACCTTGTTTTGGCTGGGAACAACTGACTTGGGAACGTCCTTCCTGGGGTGGCTCTCCTTCCAGAATTTGCCCTCCAGTCAAAAGCAGCATGAGAAAATGAAAGGAGCATATAAAACTATAGAGGCAAACAGTCTGGTGCAAAGGTCTGCCAGCTTCAAATACCTGGGAGAGAGATGTTTGCCCCCTGGGAATCAGAGGGGACAACCAAACTCCTGTTAGCAGGGGAACTCCAAAATACTTTAAAAGCAAAAGCCCAGGACAAGACAAAGGCCAAGAAAGACAGGGAAATCTGTGCACACTGCATTTGTCTTGGGCAGACCTTCCTGATAGGAGGACTGAAGTTCAAGAAAATTTCTGTCTTATCATGAGCTAGTTACAAAACCAAGAAAAAGACATCCCAGGGAGTAAATTCCAGAGTTAACTTTTGAAAATGTTAAAATGTACAGTGTGCAACAAAAGAGTACAAGAAAAACAAAGAAACTGGAAATGATGGCCCATCCAAGGGAAAGAAGATGAGACTGTGGCTATACCAAACAAAGCCTTAGAAAAAATGATCTTAAAAAAATGGTACAGAAAAAGAACTAAAAGATATCAGGAAAACAATGAATGAACAATATATGTAAGGAGATAGAAATTTTAAAAAGGAACCAAGCAGAACTACTGGAGTTGAAGACCACAATCACTCAAATTAAATACTACCAGGAGGGTTTGAAGAGCAGAAAGGAGCTGGCAGAAGAAAGAATTAGTGAACTTGAACATCACACTTGAAATGAATAAAATTGTAGAGCAAAAGGGGGAAAGAAATATTAAAAAGTGAAAATGGCCTAAGAGAGCTAAGGGACACTATCAAGTGCACCAATACATACATTATGGGAGTCCCAGAAGGAGAAGAAAGAGAGAGAAGGAATAGTCAAAGAAATAATGATAGAGAACTTCCCAAACTTAGCAAAAGATGTGAATATGCATATCAAAGAAACTCAGAGAACACCAAACACAATAAATATGAAAAAAATTATACCATGCTATTTGTTGATTATATTATTAAGTGCATAGGGCAAGGAGAGAGTTCTGAAAGCTGCAAGAGAATAGCAATGTGTTATGTACAAAGGAGTCCCAATAAGATTGAGTGCTGATTTCTCATGAGAAACCATGAAGGCAAGAAGGCAATGGGTTGAAATACTTAAAGTGCTGAAGGAAAACAACTGCAAGCCAAGATTTTATACCCAGTGAGACTCTTTTTCAAACATGAGGGAGTGATTAAGACATTCCCAGATAAACAAAAGCTGAGGGAGTCATCACCAATAAGCCTGCCCTACAGAAAGCAATGTTAAAGGGAATTCTTTAGACTGAAATTAATTGACACTAGACAGTAGTTCAAAGCTATATAAAGAAATAAAGACCTGTAGTAAATGTAAGCATTCGGGTAATTAGAAATGCTAGTATAACTGTATTGTAAAACTTGGTATTTAACTCCACTTCTTACTTTTTACAGGTGCTTAAATGCAAATACATAAAATATAATGATAAATATAGGTTTTTGGACATACAATGTACAAAGTTGTAAGTGGTAACAAGGAAAAAAAAATGGTGGGGACAGAGGGGTACAGGAAAAGTCTATGCATATGCTATTGAAGTTTAGTTTGTATTAATCCAAATATAATTGCTATATATTTAGGGTGTTAAATTTTACCCCCATGAAAACCACAAGGAAAAGAGATTTAAAAAAATCTATCCAGATAGAAGAGAAGTTATTCAATATGGTACAACAGAAAAAAAATCAAATAAAAGGAAAGATTATAAAATGACAATGGAAGGAACCAGAAATCAATAACAGAGAAAGGGAAAATTCACAAATACATAGAAATTAAATAACATACTCTTAAGCAACTAATGGATTAAAGAGGAAATCAGAAGCAAAATTAGGAAATATCTCAAGGCAAATGAAAATGAAAATACAGTGTACCAAAACATATGGTATGCAGCAAAGGCAGTCCTGTAATGGAAAATTATAGCTATAAATGCTAACATTAAAAAATAAGAAAGACTTCAAATCAGAGACCCAATCTCACAGCTGGAAGAACTAGAAAAAGAAGAGCAAACTAAACCCAAAGTGAGCAAAAGGAAGGATATAACAAAGATTAGAGAAGTTATAAATGCAATAGAAAAAAAATAGAATAATCAACAAAACCAAAAGTTGATTCTTTGAAAAGATCAACATAATAGACAAACCTTTAACTGGACTGAAAAAGAAAGAGAGAGAGGATACAAGTAATGAAAATCAGAAATGGAAAGGGAGACATTACTAACAACCCTGCTGAAATAAAAAAGATTATAGGTGAATACTATGAACAACTGTATACCAATAAATTATATAACCTGGATCAAATGGATAAATTCTTAGAGAGGGACAAACTACCCACGTTGACTCAAGAAGAATTAGAAGATCTCAACAAACAAATTACTAATAAAGAGATTCAATCAGTAATCAAACCCCGCCCCCAAAAGCCAAGGATCAGAGAGCTTCACCAGGAATTCTACCAAACATTCCAAGAAGAATTAACTGCAATTATGCTCAAGCTCTTCAAAAAAATTAAAGAGGAGGAAACACTTCCTAACTCCTTCTATGAAACCAACATCGCTCCCATAATATAGCTGGTTAAAGAAACCACAGGAAAAGAAAACTATAGACCAATAGTTCTTATGAACATGATGCAAAAATCCTCATCAAATTATTAGGAAATTTAATCCAACAGTGTGTTAAAAACTTATACACCATGATAAAGTGAGATTTATCCATGGTATGAAAGGTTACTTCAACATAAGAAAATTAATTAATGTAATACCCCACATTAACTGAGTGAAGGACAAAAAAAACACATGACCATCCCAATTGATGCAGAAAAGGCTTCTGACAAAATACAACATTCTTTCTTGACAAAAACACGTAGAACATAGGAATAGAAGGAAACTTCCACAAGAGGATAAGGGGCACATATAAAAAGTCCATAGCTAATATCCTACTTAATGGTGAAATACTGAAAACATCCCCTCTGAGATCAGGAACAAGACAAAGATACCCACTGTCACCACTGTTATTCAACACTGTATTGGACAATTAGGTAAGAAAAAGAAATAAAAGACATCCAAATTAGAAAGAAAGAAGTAAAGCTATTTGCAAATGATATGGTTCTATATACAGAAAATCCTGAAAAAACTACAACAAAACTCCTTGAGATAATGAACCAATTCAGCAGAGTGGCAGCATATAAGACATTCACCCAAAAGTCATTACTGTTTTACACAAAAGCAATGAACAATTAGAAGAAGAAATCAATTTTAAAAATCCATTCACAATAGGAACTAAAGAATAAAATATCTAGGAATGAATATAAACAAGTGTGTAAAAGATTTGTACTCAGAATACTATAAAACATTGCTAAAAGAAATGGAAGATCTAAATAAATGGAAGGATATTCTGCGTTTATGGATTGGAAGACTAAATATCATAAAGATGTCAATACTACCAAATAGATTCAATGCAATCCTTGTCAAAATTCCAACACCCTTCCTTGAAGAAATGGAAAAGCCAATCATCAAATTTCTGTGGAAGGAAAAGGGGCCCCAACTAGCTAGAGCCATCTTGAAAAAGAATGAACTTGAAAAAGGACTCCCACTTTCTGATCTTAAAACTTATTAGAAAACCACAGTAACCAAAACAGCATGGTCCTGGTACATGTACAGAAATATAGACCAATGGAATAGAATTCAGTGCTCAGAAATCAACCCTCACGTTGATGGCCAATTGATTTTTGACAAGGTGGCAAAGACCACCCTTTTGGGGAAGAATAGTTTCTTCAACAAAGGGTGTTGGAAAACTGGATCTCCATTTGCAAAAACAAGAAGGAGAACCCCTAAATAACACTACACAAAAATCAACTGAAAAATAGACCAAAGACTGAACTATAAGAGCGAGAACTACAAAACTTCTAGAAGAAAACATAGTGAAGCATATGATGTTAGGCAGTGATTTCTTAGACTTTACACCCAAAGCACAAGCAACAAAAAGAAAAAAATAGGTAAATAGGACCTCATGAAATTTAAAAGCTTTTGTTCCTAAATGGACATTATCATGAAAGCAAAAGACAAACTAATCAATGGGAGAAAATATTTGGAAACCACATATCTGATAAAGGATTAATATCCAGTACATACAAAGAAACCCTTCAAATTAACATAAAAAAGGCAAACAACCCCATTTGATTAAATGGGCAAAAGATTTAAATAAACATCTCCCAAAGAAAAAATACACATGGCCAGAAACACATGAAAATGGGCTCAACATCATTAGTCATCAGGGAAATGCAAATAAAAGCCACAATGATATTTCATTTCACACCCATTAGAATGGCCACTTATTTAAAAAAAACACAGAAAAGAGCAAATGTTGGAGAAGATGTGGAAAAATAGGAACACTCATTCATTGCTGTTGGCACTGTAAAATGGTGCAGCTGCTGTGGAAGACAGTTTGGTGGTTCCTCAGAAAATTAAGTATAGAACTACCATGTGACCCAATAATCCCACTACTAGGTATATACCCAAAAGAACTGAAAGCTGGTAACAGATATTTGTATACTGATGTTCATAGCAGCATTATTCACAACTGCCAAAAAATGGAAGCATCCAGTGTCCATCAACTGATGAATGGATAAATAAAATGTGGTACCAATATACAATGGAATATTATTGAGCTGTAAAAATGAATTAAGTACTGATTCATGTGCCAACATGGATGGACCTTGAAGACATCATGTTGAGTGAAATAAGCCAAACACAAAAAGACATATATTTAATGATCTCACTGATTTGAAACAATTAGAATAAACAAACACATAGAGTCAGAATTTAGAATATAGGTTACCAGGGGTTGAGGTGGGGATAGTGAAAGGGAATTTAAGTCTTAAAAGGTGCATGGTTCCTATTTAGAATGACGGAAATGTTTCTGTAATGGATGGTGGTGATGGTAGCACATTATGAACACAATTAACAACATTGAAATCTATATCTGAATATGATTAAAAGGGAACATGTTAGATTGTATATATTATAACAGAATAAAAATTGAAAACTAAATGCATGGAACTACACTACACATATAGTGAACACTAAGTTAAACTATGGACTTTAATTAATAGCACAATTATAAAATTGTGCTATCATCAATTGTAACAAATGCTCCAGACCAACGCAAGGTAATGGTGGTGGGGTAGTATGTGAGAATCCTGTGTTTTATGCATCATTATTCTGTAAACTCACAACTTCTCTAATAAAGAAAAAAACACCTATAAACAAAGATTCTGACCATGCTCTAGTCAGGTTTTTTTTATTTTAATTTTTTATTTTTAAAGAATCTTTAGATCACATAAATGTTACATAAAAAATATAGGGGATTCCCATATGCCCCACTCCCTCCCCCTCCCACACTTTCCCCATTAACAACATCTTTCATTAGTGTGGACATTTGTTACAGTTGATGAACACATATTGAAGCATTGCTACTAACTGTGGACTATAGTTTACATTATTGTTTACACTCTGCCCGGCATAATTTTATAGGTTATGACACAATGTATAATGGCCTGTATCCGTCAATGCAATGTCATGCAGCACAACTCCAATGTCCTGAAAATGCCCCCATGTTACACCTATTCTTCCCTCTCCCTCCCCTCAGAACCTCTGCTGGCCACTGCCTTTATATCAATGATACAAGTTCTTCCATTGCTAAAATAGCAATGTCTATAATAGAATAATAATAATCCTACTTTAGTCCGTTGTTCATTCCTCAGGCTTGAGGATTTGGGGATGGTGATACCCACTCTGTTTCTAATTGAGAGGGAGCTTAGATCCCATGGGGCAGATGGATGGAACTATCTTGCTTGCAGTTGCAAACACTCTCTGTTCCTTGGTATGGGTGTTGTCCATCATCATCTTCCTGTTAGTTGTCCTGGGTGAGTCCAATGAACTGGAGAGGAGGTGTTGCAACTCTGCTGAGATTCAGGGCTCAACTGGCGCATGAGCAGACCAAAGATTTAAGTTTCTGGGCCATATATTTAACAAGTATAGTGCTAATTATAGGTTCAAATAAAAGGGACAGAAGAGCTCTATGTTTAGGGAAACTATAAATGAGGAGCATAAATTCCAAAGTAATGCCCACTGACAGGGTGCCGAATTCCTGAGCTTGTCTGCCCTACTTTGTTGAAACAGCAGAGCTCCCCAGGTGTTTTTTGAAGAGTCACATGATGCTTAGCATTTGGTCAAAACCAACTGGGCCCTGTTCAAATTAGCAGTAATTTATAAATTAAAATTATTCTATACATTAGTTGTATTTGTAACAAAGAGATTGTTGAGTTATTACTTGATTTCAAAGATACCTTAACTTCTTCCAAGACCCTAATTTACCTGAGTGGAGCTGAACTAATCTGATTTTGAACACAGAAAATTAGGTATTGAAAAAGTGGTCTTCTTTGTTCTTAAAAGTTTTTGGAACATCCAGAAGGGTTGTTTAATGAGTTTATTACCTGAAAAACTGTGTTGAATTTTTTAAAAAGTTAAATTAGAAAGTGTCAAAAATTATCACTCATCAAATCCAGCATAGAACACAGGAAAATGATAATAAATATATAATATTTTTGTGCTTGAAAAATGTATTTGGATTTATTTATTAATGAATATGGAAAAATTGACTTTTACAATATTGACTCTTTCCAGTGGGGACTCTTTATTTAAGTCTTTATAAATGTCTATATCACTTTCTCCCAAGATCCAGTTAACTTCTCCTTAATACTGTTGCTTAGAATTGAATGGATTTTTGTAGGGATTTTGAGTGGATTTTTTTGAAACGCATTTTTAAAATTGCTACCAGTTTGTGCAATTTTACATTAATCTTTTATTCAGACATTTAATTCAATTCTCATATTTCTCACAGTTTGTTGGTTGGTTCATTAGAATTTTCTATGTAAATATTTATATTGTCTTCAATTAATGAATATTTTGAATCTTCTCTTTCAATTTTTGCACCTCCCACATATTTTCTTATTTTACCCTGTTTTTTAAGATCTTCAATATTATGCTGCAAAGAGAATTGTCAATAAACACCATGACTAATTTAGTGGGAATCTTTTATTAAATACATTTTATGCCATCATTTAAAGATCCCTTTCTAATTTTCTCATTTAATTTTCATAACAAACTAATGACCCTTGCACACAAGTGTACTCATTTTTTATGAGGAAACTGAGGCTCAGAGTAAAAAAGCAACTTGAACACAAGCAACTGATAGTGGAATCCAGGATTTAGGAAGTCTAAATCCAGGGCTTATTTACCTGGTGGAAACCCTTTTCAAATTAAGAAAGTTTTCTTCTCTTAGTGTACTGCAGCTTTTATCAAGTATGCATTTTGAGTTTTTCAGCACTCTACCGAGATAATCATATGGTTAGTCACCTTTAATCTTTCAATATACTGAATTACATAATATATTTCTTGATGTTAATCCATTCATCTATTGCATTCCTGGGATACACCCTACTTGGTAACGACTTATTGTTCTCTGAACACAGGTGTATTTGGTTTGCTAATATTTTATCTAAGATATTTTGATCTAGAGCTGTAAGTGAAATTGACATATTCTTTTATTCCATTTTACTAGCCAACATGACTATTAGGATTATGATTAGCTTTCAGAATGAAGTATTATTTTCTATTAATAAAATAAAACTACTCATAAAAAACATTGCTGAAATGTTGAGGATACGGTAAAAGCTTTGCAAGCATAACCTCACTGAATTTGCACATCACACTCTATGAAATAAAAATATAATTATCTGCTTACTAAGGGATAGCAACGGTGAGATTGTTAAGCCACTTGGGAAGAATCACACAATTGAAAACTGGCACAATTGTGATTAGAACCATTCTGGAGTCCCCATTCTTCAGTTAAATAATATATCTTTAATAATCAAAATGTATCATAATAATCAAAATGAACGAGTGATAGAAATTAACTGCACCTAATAGGATTTTATGGGTAAAGCCATAATTACCTTTGCAGGCGCTTCTATGATTTTTGACTGTGTAGTTTTTATGGTTTTGAGACAATTTTTGTCATTATATTCCCAAAAGGAAATATCGAATTTATAGAGATTTTCAGTTATATTTTCTCCTTAAGTCTTTTAACATCTGCAATGCCTTTATTTCAATGCCATGCTTTCAAATGACAACTTAGCTGATTAAATAATTTAGGCTTGACAGGTTTTCTCTTAGCACATTGAGGATATTACTCCTTTTTTATTGACGTCTACTGTGCTGATGATAAATCAGACTGGTTTCAATCTGACTGTTGACTTTGGAAGATTAATCTTCTCTTGTGTAGCTGTTAAATGCTTCTATTTATCAATAATATATATACATATTTTAAATTTCATTACAATAGGCCCTTGTGTGGGTAGTTAGCTGGGTGGTGAGTGCTTTAATCAGAGGATTTATGTATTTCATTTGCTCATTTGTTCATTAAACAAATATTTATTGAATGCCTTTAATGTTCCAGGTACTGTTCTATGTGGGGGTATAAATCATTGAACGAAACAGAGGAAAAATCCCTGCCCTTGTAGAGGTTACAGTCTAGTTGGGGGGCATTGTCAAAGGACAATATAAACAAGTCAATTATATAGCAGGCTATATTGTGATAGTACTATGGAGAAAACTAAAGCAATAAAAGTGAAGTGGATACTCAGGGTTTAGAGTAGAACTTTTAATAAACATGGTCAGAAAGTCTTCACTTCTTGGTAACATTTGAGCAAAGAACTGAGAGAAGTGGGAGAATGAGCAATATGTATATTAGGGGAACGGGGTTTCATGCAGAGAGACCAGCAAATGCAGAAGCTGTGTAGTAGGATGTACCTGGCATGTCTGAATCATAGCAAGTAGGCCACCATAGTAGTAAAGTAATGAAAAAGTGGTACAGGAGTAGGTGACGCCATGAGAGAGTGTAAGGTCTAATGATGTAGAACTTTCTAGCCCATTTAAAGGACTCAGGGTTTTAGTCTGCATGAGATGGTCAACCACTGGGGTTTTTAGAAGAAGAATTTCATGATTGTATTTATTTTTTTTGTAAGATCACCCTGATTGCTCGATTGCAAATAAATTATAAAAAGGCAAGAACAGAAATGGGGATACCAGTTATAAAGTTATTGAATTATTTTAGGTTAAAGATAGGAGGAGGTGGTAGCAGTGGAGGTTATAGAATGTACTCAGATTATGAATATAGTTTGAAGGTAGAGTGAATGAGCAGATGCATTAGATGAAGAATAAAAGAGGACAAGAGGAGTCATCCAAACATTTTGCTTCTGTAACTGGGATGATTGAGATGCCATAACAGGTCAGACTTTGGGACAATCCTGTTTGAGGGAAACTAACAAGAGCTCAGTTTTGGACTTCTTATGTTTGAGATGCTGATTAGACTGCGACATAGAGTCAGCAGTTGGAAATCTTAGTCTGGAGTTCAAGAGATAAGTGTGAAAGACAAATCAGAGTCAAATTTGCAGACTACAGGCTTTTATTTGGGACACCAAAGTTTTGCTGCCACAAAGAACGCCAGAATGGAAGTAGCTTCGGGATTCTAGGGATGGGGCACAAATTTTATAGGTATAAACAGGAAGTTAGCATAACTCCTAATGATTGGACAAGGGTTTGTCATCCTAGAGGGGCAGATTTAGGGCAGGTGGGCTTCATTTCACATCGGGTCAAACGTAATGAACTAGGGGCTTGATTGGTTATCTGAGCCAGCTGCCTTGGTGGGGTATCAAATTTCAAAAGCTAAAGAGGAAACTCAAGAAGGTATTCAAAGAGTAATGGGGGCATGTGGGGTTTTTTTGGTACTGTTGGGTCCCCAGGGCTTTCTCTACAGAATTGTATCAGGAGTCTGAACTGGAGATATAATTCCGGAGATTTTCAGTGTACACATAGTATTTAAAGCCAAACGATTGATGAAATCTCCAAGAAAGAGACTGGATATATACAGAGAAAAGAGAAGAGGAAGAGAAAAGTTTAATAACCCACGGATTGAGCCCTGTGGCAGTACAACACAAAGAGGAAGAGCCTGTCACCCAGACTGAAGAGGGTGAGTCAATAAGGTCGGAGGGAAATGAGAATAGTGTGGTTTCTCAGTTATTAAATATTTTGAAGGAAGAGATAAAACGTGACTAAATATGTCAAAATTTTGGTAGTTTCTGGGAAGAAAGTTTGATTGGAATTGGTTTAAGAGCAAATGGATGGACAGAATTTGTAGGCAGCAAAAAAGACATAGCAAAACCGTTTTTAAGAACTTTGGCTATAAAGGGGAGAAGGAATACGACATGGTTATTGGAACGAAATATAATTGAAGACAAGAGTGGGCATTTTTTTAAGATAGAATACATGAAAAATGCAATTTCACACGCTAATGGGAATAATTTAGTGGAAGAAGGGGGGGATTTGAAACAAGGAAGATAGGAAAAAATTGCTGGTGTGATGTCCTTAATTAGGAGAATGATTGGGAACTAGCACACAAGAGGAAAGCTTGATCTTAACTGGGAGTATGGAGGTTTATCTGTAGTAACAGGATAAAAGAAAGCTTACAGGGGTACAGGTGTTGGAAAGTGCTTAGATGTGGCAACTTGTAAAAATTCTTTTTAAAATGCTTCAGATTTTCAATGAAATAGGGAGTAATGACATTGGGTAAAAGTGAGGAGGTGGAGGTGTTGCAGGTTTGACAAAAGAGTGAAATGTTTAAAATAGCCATCCATGAGATTGGAAGAGGTAATGGACCATGGAAATGTATTAATACCATTCATATGTGTACAAAGAAGTCTACAGATGAGCAATTTGATGAACATCCTAAAAAAAAATGGAGAAGAAACAAATATCCACAATGCAAGCACACACACAAAGATGGTCAATAATCAAAGAATATAATTGTTAACCTCATTACCAGCCTAAGAAAGGAAAACTAATGCATTGGTTGATGTTCCTGAAGGCACATTCTTTTGGAGCGCAATTTGTAAGATATGGTTAGTTCCAATAACATGGCTATCTGTTCTCTTGCCGCGAGAAGATGTCCCCCAACAAAATAATAGATTATGCATGAAAACTTTTAATCATATATATATTTTTATCTCTGTGGTTTCTGAACTTTCAGGAAAAAGTAAATACTAAAAGAAGGAAACTGGGTAAATAAATTGCCACAAAAAGCAATTAAATTATATTGGACAAGTAAAATGTCATTAATGGTAGATGAATATTTATTTTAAAAGCTTATGACAAAAATAATAAAAAATTAAAAAATTAAAAAGTTAAAATTAAAAAGTTAAAATAAAAATAAAAATAAAAATTATTATACACATAAATAAATTCATGATAATTATGGTGGCTTTCTTTTTGTAAAAATGTAATTTAAATGTTTTATATGCATTTATATTATGCAAAAATGGGATTTTGAATAAAGTACCTGTTTGTTTTTTTGCATCAGTTTGGTTCCATTTATTGGTTAATAGTGATGAGATTTTTCTTGGTCTTTTCTTTCATTTGTTCATTCTTGTGAGTTTTGGGCAGGGAATGGGGATACTTTGTCACCTGGTAATTAGAGTGCTGTCTTTCTGGGCAGCTCAGCTTACTGAATGACTCTGCCTAGAGTAGTGCTCTAATCTGATTTTCATTTTAGAAAGATTTCTCTGGCACCACAAATGGCATGGTTTGGAGAGGGATAAAGTACACCCAGGAAAACCAACCTGGGACCTTTTCAGGTATGTTTGAGAAAGGTAATGAGGTTCCAGAGATGTGAGCCCAGACGTGGGCATAGAAAATGGGGATCCCATTGGAGGTTCCAGGTGAAGTGTACGAAGGCAGGATCCCTGATATTACCATAGAAATTCACATACCAAGCAAACCATTCAGAGAAACCTCCAACGGCAGGCATAAGCACAAAGTAGAGCCAAGCCCTCACCCCCCAAAAAAGGTCAATACAGCAGCTTTACTATTACTATTTAAAATCATAGGATTATTTTCATCCCCAGTTCCTCCTTCTGTGTTTAAATATATACCATTCTAATGTTAGGAAAATAGCAGCTATTTTTAGGACAGTGTACCTGCTCAGGCTCTGCATGCCCTCTCCATGTGAACAAACCTGGAGTTAAAAGAGGAACGGGAAACAGAAGAGGCGCAGGTGGCTGAGTTTATGGGCTTCAGGGAGATATGATTACCTCACTTGGCTGATTGCTGCCTGAAGGAAGTCAGATTACAATTAAGACTGTCAGGGAAAGCAAACAATTAAAGTTCATTGCAAATGCAGTCTACAAACTGGTATTAGCTGGGAAATGCACTCTGGCAAACAGATACACCCTGGAAAATAGAAAGGGAATGTTTCCTTCTAAAACAAATCTACTTTATCAAATCTGACAACTTCCACTTGAGCTCCACGTCCGAGCTAGAAAGAACTTCTTATTTGATTTTAGCAATTGGCACCCACCATGCAGGTTGGGAATGAGTTGACTCATTAACTTATTTTGCTTAGTAAAGAAGATAGGGGTGCCAGAAAACGTGCTTACCTCACCACATTTTGCTTTTGCCTTCCAGAATTAAGTGCTATAAATGCAGTGTTTTGTTTACTAAGGGGGTGGGCCTGTGGTTCTGGAATTTTAAAAAAGTGGAAAAGTACCTTTTTTTTAAAAAAAAAAATTGCTTTTTAGTTACTCTTTAAATATCTACTTGCATTTCTATGACACTAATGAGAAAGAGTTACCACAAACAGCAATTCTGCTATTTGATTTTTCTCCCTCAGTAACTCTCTCTCACAGATATAAACTTTCCTCGTAATTAAGTGGAGTATTCCCTCAGCTCATGCGTCTCACCACCATGACCACTAACGGAAGTCATGCATGGGGACTGAGGCGAAGGACACCACCTGGTCCCATGCTCCTCTGTTTCCCTGTATTAAGGATATTTTTCATTCAGTCAGTAATTGAGGCAGTTGAGCTGGGGCGTGTCTATCACATAGGGATTCCAAAGCAGGGGAAAAGGTTTGCTTTTCTCGGTAACTCTGGGAGTGAGCGGTCTAGACTAGGCCTCCTCTATAATACACATTTCTTCTGACCACCAGCAGCATCTCAGAAAAATGACCGAGTTCGATACATAGGAAGTAGGGAAACCCTGGTTTGGGATTAAGAAGAGTTCTATGCCACGGCTATTCTCTTCTATGATTCCTTACAGATCATTGTAGCCTTGGCAAAATTATCTCTCTGAGCATCTCAACTATTCAGCTGTTAAATAGAGTGAGGATTAAATGAAGTAAGACATCTAAAGCATATGGTAAACCCTCAATACTGGGCGTGTTCTCTCTTCTTCCCTCAGAATGTTTGGTACGGTGTCCAGAGCACAAGCATTGGTCTCAAACTGTATAGGTGAAGCTAACTCCTTCTAGAAGTTTCCATCACTTCACTTTGTCCACAGCACAGTTCAGTATACAGCCTAAGGCTGTCCAACTGTCGTGCTGAATGCTAGTGGCAGTAACACAATCTATTTTGTGGAATCCAGACTGTGTTGACCTTCTAGTACCTTCTTCTAGTATATATTTTTAATTGAGGTATCAGTTATATACAGTGAGGTGTGATAGTGCATGAAGTTTAAGTGGACAGCTTTATAGTTTTTTATATAAGTTTACATGCATGTAAACACCATCATTTCACATTGACAAATACTATTTCCACTTCTTTTAATAAAATTTCCCAGAGCACCTCAACTTCCACTTCCATTTCCTTCAGTATATAAAATCATTAAATCCCAACCTGCTCCCTTCTGAAATGCTTTGGACTTATTTTTGTCCTCCATAATGAGGATATCTCTGGTTTTTAGGCTTCTATTGCATCATAGGAAATCTTGGCTGTGGAAATGCAACCAACTCTAAACACCATGCATTTGTATGGCAGTAGTCAAGATATTGTGAAATATTCAGAAGGGAGGAAGATGACATCTGATTGCAATCCACTCACAGTAATAAAGGAAAGGAGAAATAAAAGGAAACTATCATTTAATCAGTGTCTACTCTGGGCCAGGGATGTGCTAGATTATTTATATAGGTGGATCCTTGATTCTCTCAGCCTTTTCTATGTAAGTCCCACTTATACTCTTCTGGGTCTCCATCATTTTTCTCACCGTCGTCTCCTAAGCATATTTGCAGTGATTGTCACCCCCCACTTACCTGTGCCTCCCAGGTGTTGCCTCATGCCTAGGTCCTACTTTTCATCTCCTCTTTTTCTCTTCTTGCCTTTTCTTTTGCCCGCGCTCTCCCTCTCTTTCTCACAGGCTTACATTATTCCTCCTGTTTCCTCTCCTTTTCTGTTTTCTGTATTCTCAGACTGTGGACATCTATCTATGGTTGGCTCCTGAGAACACTGGTCCCTGATCTTGAGTGCTTGGGCACCTTCATAAATTGTCTTCTTCAGTTATTCCTCACTGGCACAAAGACTCACACATTCCGAAAGCACACACCTCTCATGTGGAAAGGAGAGCCTAAGCTGCTTTACAGATTTCTCTGCAGTTATCAGCGGAGTCATTGCTTACCCTTTTAGATGCTGGGCTTACCAACTTGGTTCCAGAATTATTTTTCTAACAGATGCAAGTCTGCTTCATCATTCAAAGCCCATATCAATATTAATCTTTTCTATTATGATAATTACCACAATTACTGTTTTCCTTTTTTCTTTAATTCATTTATTTTATTTTTAAAGAAGCTTTAGCTTACATAAATGTTATATCAGAAAGATAGGGGATTCCCATAAATCCCTCCTCTCCCTCCCAAACTTTCCCACATTAACAACATCTTTCATTAGTGTGGGGCATTTGTTACAATTGATGAACACATAGTGAAGCATTGTTACTAACCGTGGACTATGGTTTATGTTATAGTTTGCACATTGGCCCACACAATTTTATAAAATGTATAATGGCCTGTACCTGTCATTACAATGCCATGTAGGACAGTTCCAATGTCCCCAAAATGCCCCCCTGTTATATCTACTTTTCCCTCTCCTTCAGAACCTCTGGTGGCCACTGCCTTTATATCAATGATACAAGTTCTTCCATTGCTAGAATAATAAGTCTACTTTAGTCCATCGTTGCATTTGGCCTTTATGTTTGCTCATTCTACAGTCTTGAGGACTTTGGGATGGTGATGCCCACTCTGTTTCTGTTTGAAAGGGGGCTTAGATCCCATGGGGCAGATGGATAGAACTGTCTTACTCACAGTTATAGATACTCTGTTTTTCTGAGTGGGCGTTGTCCATCATCATCCTTTTGTTAGTTGTCCTGGGCAAGTCCAAGGAACTGGAGAGTAG
>JAQZBX010063658.1:0-16653 GCA_029593785.1 Cabassous unicinctus | reverse complement strand
AACCTTGCTCTTCCACTATGTTTCTCTTACTACAGCAAGAACACTGCCTTCTCTGGCAGTCTACCAAGAGGCATAAGTATAATCATTGTTTCTAGCCCTAAATGCCTAGTCTATCTGATATCTCAGCTTGGTGCATGAGAGCGCTACATGTTCCTGTATTACTAGATAGTTTTTCTTAGGAATTTATACAGTAACTTCTTAGTGGTGGGTTCATCCTGCTCTGCTTCCTCCTACTGACGTCTGCCGTATGCAGAGAGCTTGGAGACATTTACTAAGATTTCTCTTCCAGCAAGCATGCTTGATGAATGCTTAACGTTTTATGCTCTGACTCTCAGCATCTTCTCCAACAAACAGAAACAAAAGTAAGACACTGGGGAAGAAATAGAAGAAAATGCCACTGCACATACAGGACAAAAGATATCACAGTGATGAAAGGCAAAACAACAACAACAAGTTTTTCTTAAAATATTTTTCATTTTTTTAATATCCCATTTTTTAATTTTATTTTAGTTTTAGTTTTTCTAAATCATTATATAGTTTATGTTTTATGCTTAAACCTATCATTATTATTTCATTTTTCCATTTTCCTATTAATTGAATTTGGCAACATTCAAACTTCATTTATAAAGAAGTTTTGGGTAACAGAAGGGTTACAACTATGGCAGGGAAGGATCAATGGTGTGGGATGACAGTGGTGGGGATACATGCGAGGAAGTTCACCTAAACATACATATAAGATATAAAGTTATATGTTCAAATATTCATGGGACATTGCCACAGTGGGTAGAGATTTGCACAACAGCCAAAGGATTGTTGAATCCCCATTCTGGTAAACTCTTCCACATTCTCTAATGGAACAGCAACTATCCACAACTAAAGGGGGAATGACTAGTGAAAAAGTGTGGTCCATTGATGGGCCCTTGATATTGACAAATATGCTTATGAGCTGTTTGCTTTTGAATTTGCAACTTGGCCTAGTGTTGTAGAGTGCCTAAGAGCTACCTGCTGAGAGCCTCCTTTTTGCTCAAATGTGGCCTCTCTCTAAGGCAAACTCAGCATGTGGATGCATTACCTTCCCTGGAGTAAGGGACATGACTCCTGGGGATGAGCCTCCTTGGCACTGAGGGATTGCTACCAAGTGCCAACTGGCAATGTGACTGCAAAAAGACCTTGAGAAAAAGGGGGAAAAGGTAAAGACAAATGACTTTTATTGCTAAGAGACTTCAAAATGAGTCAAGAGGTCATCAGAGAGGTAACGCTTTTGCACATTTCCGCAGGATCTCATAGATGACCAAAGTGGACACTACCCCAAACAATGGGCTCCTGAGAGGCCCAGAGACATACAGGTCCTCTGGTCATGGCAGATAACTTCAGAGTTTGATGACTTGCCAGTGGGCTCTACTTTGGAGTAGGTGATAGAATTGGACTCAGCTATGACTTTTCTAAACATGCCTCTTCTGTCCCTTTTGTTTGAACCTATAGTTGGTGCTGGAGTTGGTAGGTGTATGTCCAGGAGACTTGAATCTCTCGGCTGTCCATGTTCTGCCTGGGGCTGAGCCTCAACGGTGTTGCTACACCTACTCTTCAATTCATTGGACTCACTAAGGACAACTGAAGGGGAGGTAAGGATGGACAACCAACCCCCAAAAGAACTGAGGGAGCTTACAACTGAAAACAAGAGAGTCCCATCCATTGGCTGTATGGGATCAAAGTCTCCTCTGAATTATAGGTGGAGGGGGCATCACCATCCCAGAATCCTCAGGATAGATGAATAAAATATGGGCTAGAGTAGACTTACTGGTGTTCTACCATAGACTCATTCTGATTCTAGCAATGAAAGAAATTATATCATTGATGTAGAGACAGTGGCCAGTGGAGGTGCTGAACTCAGGGAGAGGGAAAAAGAGGTGTAATAGGGGACATTTTCAGGACTTAGAATTGACCTGGATTACATTGCAGTGAATGATACAGGTCATTATATATCCTGCCAAAGCCTACAGAATTGAGTGGGAGAGAATGTAAACTACAATGTGAACTATAGTCCATGCTTAGTGGCAATGATCCAAAATGTATTCATCAGTTTCAGTGAATATACCACACTAATGAAAGTAGCTGTTAATGTGGAGGACAGTTTGAGGTGTGGGGAGTGGGACATGGGAATCTGTTATATACTTTTCTGTGTAACAATTTGTGCAATCTGAATATCTTTTTAAAATAAATTTAAAAATATAGTTTAAAAAGTGTTTTAACTCTTTAAAAAATCCCTTCTGAGATATATTCACATGATATATGATCTATCCAAAGTGTATCATCAATGGCTTTTTTTTTTTTGCTGTTAAATATTCCTTTATTGTAAAATTGTAAAATAAATAGAAAAATAGATCGAAAGAAATTACAAATTTTAAATGACAGTGCAGGACCAGGGTAAATTTAATATAATCATTTGCAAAAATTAGGTAGAAAAGCATTTGTAAATGTAAATAATAATTCAAATATAATAGAAATTAATTATAGCATAATTCTAATTTTTATATTAGCACTCTAAATATTGGACATAATAATCATTAAGAATGAAATAAATTATTGGTTTTGCTATTTAATTTCCATTTAGTCTATGATTCTTTCTAGATCATCAAATTCCTCTCTGGGAATTATTTACACCTTAGTGGAATGACTAAAAGCTGATAAAAGTTTGTCAACTCATAGTTTTCTGAAGCAGAAAATTTCAAAGTCTTGCTCAACAGTAGTCATGTTAAATCATTACTGATTGAGATAGAGTATTTTAATTGAAGACCATGAATAAGAATGGGTTAAAGAAAAATGAAGTATCCAAAATTTTATCTCTTCTCCAATCTTCCTCAAGTGAAAGCCCTCCTTAATAGAATTTTTTGTATTAAAAAAATTATGGAATATTGACAACAGGAACAATTTGCCAGTTGCACTGAGTTATTGTTTTTCATATACAATAATGTTATTTTAAATTTATTGGGTCTACTCTAGTGCTTTTTTGGTTACTGTTTGCATGGAATACCTTTTTCCAAGCTTTCACTTCTAACCTGGTTGTTTCCTTATGTCTGAGGTAGGTTTCTTATAGACAACCTAAAAACGGCTCATATTTTCGTTATCTATTCTATCAGTCTATGTCTTTTGATTGGGGAGTTCAATCCATTAACAAATAAATAATTGTGAAAGAATAGCCAAAAAGAGCAGCTATGTACAGCAGGGCAAACAGACTGAGAGGTGAGGAATTTTATTGTTTGTCTGTTTTTTTTTTATTATTATTATTATTGAAATAATGAAAGTGCTTTAATAATGATTGAAGCAATGAAGGCACAACTATTTGATGATACCAAATTTCCTTGATTCTACACTTTGGATAAAATGTATGCTTTATTAATATGTATCAATAAAATTGATTTGTAAAAATACCCCAAATTTGGAAAAAATTTCAAAGATTAAGAGAAAATTTGTTTGATGAGTTACCTATTGCAAAATGTCTTGTGAAAAATGGTAACCTGAATAAAAGAAAAAATTCAATTACTCTGGAGGGGGATATATCCTTCCTTCTGCATGATCTTGCAATGACAGAAACAGGTCATTTTAAATTTTGTCAAGACCTATATATGTGTATGTTGCAAAATTTAAGCCATATTGTAAACCATTGGCCATGGTTAGTAACAATGCTTAGATAATTGTACATCAATTGTAACAAATATACCAGACTCATGTAAGATATTTATTTTTATGGAGAAGTGGTAGAGGGGGAGGAGTTGGGTATATGGGAATCCCCTACATTTTCTATGTGACTTTTCTGTAAACTAAAGCGTGTTTAAAACTAAAGCAAAAGAAAAACAAAACAAGACATTGGGGAAACATATGGAAGAAATTATCACTATACATAAAAGGTAACGGATCTTTCAATGATAAAAGACATGAAAAATCATTTTTATTTTTTATCATTGTATTTTATTTGCTATTTTTCAATTATTATTATTATTTTATTATTTTATTTTATTTATTTATTTACTTATTTAACATTAATGGAGACATTTTGGATTGCACAATTGTGGCACGGGAGGATCACTGGTGTGGAGTCTTGGTGATGGGGAAGGGTTCACCTACGGCATGCCTCTATGGAATATGAATGTGTTCAAGTGTCATAAGGTGTATGTCTAACCACATACAAATATTCACTCACAGTCTGGGAAGTTCTGATCATGTCCTTACTCTCATTCTATCCAGAGGGTTTTGTTGGATACTGACCGTGGTTGAAAATTTCTGCAGGTTTGGTCAAGTCATTGCTGTGCATGCCCCTGAACCAGTCCCTACAACCCAGGCCTACAAGACCACATTTGTGTCCTCTTTTAGTTTTCTCAAATTAGCACATCTGATAACAGCTCTGGATTTGTGAACCAAGCTACCCATTAGTGTCCTTATCATGGGACATCCAATGGACTTTCCATACTCTGAGCGACAATCATTACTGAGTATTTTCATAAACAAATAAAGGGCAGGCTTAAGGTGCTGAGGGGTGGGGAAAATATAACACAAATTCTGGGTAACAATTTCAGTTAAAGAGGCCATGGTCTCCGTGCATCGGTTCCCTTAAAAGGGCACTTTTCATCTACATATGTTTGATCAGAAGTCTGTCTATCATCTTTAATTGTATAGCTTTATCTTCATTTATTGGCAACTTGGTCTACTTGGTCTATGGAGGTCTTTCAAGGGAATCCAGTCCCTATAACACCTCACCCAAGACTCAAATATGGGCGATTAAGATATATATTAAATTGCAATATGTGGGAAGTTATGTATATGCATTATAAAATATTATTAATAATTGATTATTTGCATTGAACTATTCATAAACTTGATTTTTCTTTCTCATTTAGTTATATAAGCATGATTTCCTATAAATTGTTTGTGTTCTTTTTGTACACATCTCTTCCAGATAAAGCTGTTAAAAACTGTCTTCCTCAGGGAATCCTTCTAAACCAAGAACTACACTAAATAATTGGGACTGGACTTGAGACCCCAAGGCAGAAGTTCCCACGTGGGAGGTACTGTTAGAAGTCTTGTTAATTTAAATTAATTTATAACCTGCTTTGGCTTCCCTACCATTGAAAGCGCTATGCTTCCAGGGGGCCTGCATGTGCCATCTCAGATTTGACTTACTTGTGTGCTCCAACTAGCCTGACACTGTATCATCACTGGAAGGAATTAAAGTCAGCTTCAACCTTCTGCCTAGAATAGTGCTGTACCTATATTAATGCCTTGTCCCATATTACAAAATTTCATACAAAAACAAGAAAAAAGCTCCCAGCACTCTAAAACAGACCCAATATACTATAAGACATCTCTCCCAAGGCTGGTAATGTTTGAAGCCCTTGACTACGTTCAGCCCTTCTTACATGATCATCTTGCATGGAATGATTTTGTTCATAAAATTGGTTACAAGTTCCTTAGAGTAATAACCTGATTTTTCAAACAGCCCTAAAAGTAAATCCCATTCAGGTCCATATTGGAGTAGCTTATATTTCTCACTTGAGTTATTCAAAATTTAAGAATGTAAATGTGGAGTCCAGCTCCTGATTAAAGACATTTGTGTCAGGATGACATCATCAACATGGTGACAAAAGACACACACACCCCCGGAAAATGTACCCTGAGAATAAACTAATAAAAAGCTTATATTATCTGTTTAGGATTCTGGGGTAGGATAGAAATAGAGAATTTTGAAGGAATCCACAAAAACTAAATGAAAAAAATAAAAGTAAACACCCCAAGTGTGGGGGCAGTGATTGGTAAAGGAGAATGATCCACCAATGGGCCCTTGTTATTGATGACTAGCTTTATGAGTCTTTGCTCTTGAAATTGAAGCTTGCCCTGTTGTTTTGTGGTGCCTGAGGGTTGTCTCCTGGGAGCCTCCTTGTTGCTCAAGTGTGGCCTCTTTCTAAGCCAAACTCAGCATATGAATGCATTGCCTTTCTCCCAACGTGGGACATGGCTCCTGGGGGTGAGGCTTCCTGGCACCAGGGGATTGCTGCCAAGCACCAACTGGCAATGCAACTGGAAAAATACCTTGAATAAAAGGGGGGAAAGGTAAAGACAAATGAGTTTATATGACTAGGATCTTCAAAATGAGTTGGGAGGTCATCCCAGAGGTGGCGCTTGCACATATCTCGGTAGGATCTCATAGAATTACAAGTGGATATCACCCCAAATGGTAGGGCTCCTGAGGGCTCTGGAGACACCCAGGTCCTATGTGGGGTGGATGGCTCTCGAGTTTGGTGCCTTGCCAGTCGGCTCTACTTTGGAGTTTGTGCTCATGAGAGTGACAGGTTTGGACTCAACTATGTATTCCCTGCACATGGCTCATCTCTCTCTTTTATTCAAACCTATGCTTGGTGCTGGAGTTTGTAGGTGTATGTCCAAAGCCTTGAGTCTAAGAGTTGTCCGTGTGCCAGTTGGGCCCAGAGCCTTGGTGGAACAGCAGCTCATACGCTGCAGCTTTTTGGACTCACTCGGGGTGGCTGGTGGGGAGATGATGGTGGATGGCAACCATCCTAGGGAGTGGAGGTGTCTGCATCTGTGGGTGGGATGGTCCCATCCATCCTGGGATGTGGACCCCCTCTCGGTTGCAGGTGGGGTGGGCTTTGCCATACCAGATTCTACAGGAAGGGGGAAGGAGCTATGGACTGGAGTGGACTTGCTGGTATTCTGCTGTGGATGTGTTGTGATTCAAGAAATGGAGGGGATTGTGGCATTGAGGTGGAGCCAGTGGCTGCTGAGCGTTCTAGGGGAAGGGAGTGGGAGGAGAAGTTGTGGTACAGGGGCTTTTTCAGGACTTGTCCAGGGTGGCATTACAGTGATGGATATGGGCCATTTTGTGTCTTCATATGGCATGTGGAGCTGTGTGGGAGAGAGTGTGGTCTACAGGGTGAATTATGGTCCATGCTTAATGGCAGGACCCTAGGATGTGTTTGTCAACTGCAATTAATATGCCACACTAATGAAGGATGTTTGTGTGGGGTGTTGTGGGAGGTGTGGCAGGTGGGTCATATGGGAAATCTTATATTTTTTGTGTGGCATTTGCATAATCTGAGTATCTTAAAAAAATTTTTTTTGTTTTAAAAAGTAAACACCAAAATCAGTAAGAGATTTATGACACAGAGCTGCCAGTCTGGAACCCTCCCCTTCACTTGGTCGTACATAGCTTAACAATCACACAGAGGCAGCATGGCTTGGATCCCCCTTGCCATGGTTGCAGACCATAGAGCCAAACACTGCAGTAAGTTTGAACCCCACAAAGTCTGCATAGACCCAAGACAGAACACAAATACTTAATGAGTGCCACATGCAAAAGTACCCCAGTGGAAAAAGAGACATTGACAGAATCATTGGCAAAAGAATACCCACTCAATCCAGTCTTTGTGTGCTGGACCACATAAATGCAATATGGACCTTTCTGGATTGTCCCCATCAGGCCCCCAGGGATGGGATACATTAACGGGGAAGAAACTGAGAGCAGAAATGCCTAATAGAAAAATAAAAGGGGGTGGAATCAGGGTGTAAAATGGAGCTGCTGTAATACAGGATAGCTCTCAGAACTAAAAAGTATAAAGAAAAGGGGGCACTGAGTGAGGGAAGGAATTTAAACATATCATAGAAGCTGGGGAGGAAATTCTACACAACAACATATGGAACATATCCAGATTCTAGGAGAAGGGAGAGAAGAAAGGAAGATTTCTCCTGTAGGTGAAATAATTGCTCACAAAAGGCCAATCTTAAAAATTTACCACATATCCAGGACAAGAATCAGGTGCAGAAGAGCTGAGAAAAGCTGAACAGCTAAACATGGGCTACTCTAAAAGTCCAGAATAAGCTGAACAGAATGTCAAAGTATAGCCTTTACATAAAGTCATTCAACAATAAAACCCAACACAAGAGGGAGAAACTGACCTTCATAGAGAACACATCAAAATAACCAGACACCAAAACTTCAGGAAAAACATACAAGCCATACGAAGACATATGAAGATATGGTTAAGTCAAGAGAACAAATTAAAACTTCAGAGGAGACATAGATTAAGAACAACTAATCAAAGTTCAAACAAATCTCCTAAATCAATTCAAGGATATGAAGGAAACTATGAATAGACATAAAGTAACAGTGGATACTGTGCTAATAATCATGTTGGGTAACAAAACAAATTTCCATAAATTTTGAAAGATTGAAATCACACAAAGCATCTCTGACCATGAGGGAATGAAGTTGGGAATCAGTAAAAGGCAGAGACTGGAAATCAACTAAGATATGGAAGTTGAATAACACACATTTAAATGATCAATAGGTCACAGAAGACATTAAAAGAGAAAATCATTAAATATCTTAAGATGAAATCAAACAAGGAACAACATATCAAAACTTCTGAAGAGCAGTGAAGGCAGTTCTAG
Source organism: Cabassous unicinctus (assembly GCA_029593785.1). Taxonomy (NCBI): domain Eukaryota; kingdom Metazoa; phylum Chordata; class Mammalia; order Cingulata; family Chlamyphoridae; genus Cabassous; species Cabassous unicinctus. The sequence continues at coordinate 8,196 of JAQZBX010063658.1, read as the reverse complement.
GAAGGAAATATATAGCCATAAATGCTTCTATTAAAAAGAAAAAAGAAATAAAATGAAAAACCTAACTTCATACCTGGGAAAACTAGAAAAGGAACAGCAAATTAAACCCAAAGAATGCAGAAGGAAAGAAATAACAAAGATTAGAGCAAAAATAAATGAAACAACCAAAAAATAGAGAGCAAACAAAAGTTAGTTCTTGGAAAAGATCAATAAAATTGACATCCTCTTTGCTAGACTGACAAAGAGAAAAACAGAGAAGACAAAATAAATAGTTATAAATGGGGGGGCATTGCTACTTAACCAACAGAAATAAAACGGATCTAAATAGGTTACAATTATCAACTGTATGTCCAAAAATTAGACAATTTAGATGAAATGTACAAATTTCTATAAACATATGAACAACCTACATTAACTCTAGAAGAAATAGAAGATCTCAACAAACATTGTAATTAAAGAAATATATTCAGTCCTCAAAAACCTCCCAAAAAGGAAATTCCATATCCAGATGGTTTCACAAGTCAATTCTAGCATACCTTTCAAAAAGAATTAATAGCAATCCTGCTCAAACTCTTCCAAAAAATTGAAAAGGAGAGAAACACTAACTCATTCAATGAGGCCAACATATCCTTAAAATCAAAGCCAGATAAAGATGATATAAAAAAGGTACTTCCAAATCAATAAATATTAAAATCAGTATGAATTTTACAATGAAGTTGATCAAAAGAGAACTCTCACCCTTTGCAAATATGAGTATTAATCACTAAAATAAGTTTAGAAAATAATGTGGCAATGTATAAATGTACTTAGGCTGGGTTATATTTGAGTATACCCTCAATTCTTATGTATATTTAGCTTTAAGTCATGATTAACATGTTAGCTACAGATCTTCATTCTGGAATTAAAGTTGATTTTACTATCTCTACTCAATTGTCAAAAAGAAAACATTGTTGTTGTTGTTTTTAAGATAACCAAGCTTTGAATCTACAATCTTCCCTTCCCTTATATTTTATCGGGCCAAAACTTGCTCCATGATTAATCTATTTATTTATATATCTATAGTTACTAGAACACAATGCTCTTATAGGGTTAAGCAGCAGAATGTTAAGAATAACATAAACTACATCAAGTATGATCTGTTAAAATTAAAGATTTGCTTAACCAACACACAATGGACATGCATTTAAGCAAGAGACCCATTTTTGTTTTTCTTGACTCTGACAACCAAATTCAAGGTTTGGTGGTTTGGAGCTGTATGTACCCCAGAAAAAGATCCATTCCAATGCATGCAGACCAATTATAAGTAGTATCTTTTTTTTTTAACATAATAAAGAAAATTTATTGACTCATGTAACATAAAGCTAAGAAAAGGCATTCAGGTATAATTTTTATTTTATTTTTTATTTTATTCTATTCATATTCTATTCTACTGTATTCTATTCTATTCTGAAAGAATCTATATTACTTGAATTTTATGTAAAAAATATAGGGGGATTCCCATATACCCCACCACCTCCCTCTCCTTCACTTTTCCCCCTTAACAACATGTTTTATTAGTATGGTAAATTTGTTACAATTGATGAATACATATTGAAGGTTTGCTGCTAAATATGATCTTTAGTTTGCATTATAGTTTACACTGTACCACACAATTTTATAAGTTATGGCAAAATGTATAATGGCCTGTATCATCAATGCAATGCCATGCAGAACAATTCCATTTTCTCCCAAATGCCACATATTACACCTACTCTTCCCTCTCCCTCCCTTCAGAACCTCTGGTCACCACTACCTTTATATCAATGTTACAAGTTCTTCCATTGCTAGAATAATAATGTCTACTTTAGTCCATAGTCATATTCCCCCTTTAAGTTTGTTCATTCCTCCATCTTGAGGATTTGGGGATGGTGATGCCTAATCTGATTCTGACTGACAGGGAGCTTAGATCAATGGAGAAAATGGATGGAACTATCTCGCTTGCAGCTGTAGATACTCTCTGTGTTTGGGATGAGTGATGCCGCTCATCATACTTCTCCTGGATGAGTCTAATGAACTGGAGAGTAGGTATTGCAACTCTGCTGAGATTTATTGTTCAATGGGCATATGAACAGACCAAAGATTTAAGGCTCTGGGATATATATTTAATGAGCATGGTGCTAACTATAGGATCAAATAAAAGGGGCAGAATACTCATGTGTAGGTAAATTATAAATAAGTCTAACTTTGCTACATTGGGGAGCATATATTCCAAAGTAAGGCCCACTGACAAGTTGCCAAATTCCTGAGATTGTCTTATCTGCCTATAGTGTCTAGCTATCTCTAGAGCCCTCAGGAGAACCCTTGCTTGAGTCACTGTTTACTGTTGCAGTCAATGAGATCCTGCTGAGATGTACATAAACATAATCTCTGGAATGAAATTCCAATTCACTTTGAAATCTCTTAGCCAGAGAAACTCATTTGTATTTAATATTTCCCCCTTTTGGTCAAGGTCTTTTTCCAAATGCTTCACTAGTTCACACTTGGTAATAATCTCTCATTGCCAGGGAGGCTCATTCCTGGGAGTCATGTCCCATGGTCAGGTGGGGGGGAAGGTAGTTCATTTATATGCTGAGTTTGGCTAAGAGAGAGGTTATATTTGAGTAACAAGGAGGTTTTCAGGAGGTAACTCTTAGGCAATATATGATACTAGGCTAAGTTTCAGGAACAAGAATAAGGTTCTTAAGTACAATCTCAATATCAAGGACCTGACATAATCATCTCTCCTTTCCTAGGATTCTGTCCATGTACTTGGGGGATTCTTGCTGCTCTATTGAAGAATGTAGTAGGACTGCACAGGATGGGAATTCAATATTCTTTAAGTTATTGTGTGGGTCTCCATTCAAGGAGGCAATACCCCATGACCACTTGAGCATATTCATATTCCATAGAGACATGCCACAGGTGCATCCCTCCCCATCACCATCACCCTACACCAGGGATCCTTCCCTGCCACAGTTTTGACCCTTCTGTCATCCAAAATGTCCCCAATGCCAAATAATTTAATAATTAAAAATAATAAGAAAATAAAATAATTTAAAACTAGCATAAATACAAAGATAAAAATAAAAAAACATTTTTTCTTTGTGCCTATCATCAACTAAAAAGCTGTTATCTTTTATATACAGTGACAATTTCTTCCATATGTTACCCCAATATCTTGGATTTTTTTTTTTTTTTGCTTTATTTTTAAACATGCTTTAGGTCACAGAAAAGTCACATAGAAAATATAGGGGATTCCCATCAACCCAATTCCTCCCCATCTGCCACTCTCCCGTTATTAATAATATCTTACATGAGTCTCGTAAATTTGTTACAATCAATGTACCATTATTTAAGCATTGCTACTAACCATGGTCAAAGGTTTACAGTATGGTTTAAATGTTGCAACATACACATTTATAGGTGTTGACAATATTTAAAATGACCTATATCTGTCATTGCAAGTTCATGCTGAAGGATTTTCCCCCACAGTAATTGAATTTTTGCCTTTATTCAGGGTACTATTTTTCACAAGATATTTTTACAATAGAAAACTCATGACATAAATTGTCTTAATCTTTCAAATTTTTTCAAAATTTGTAACTTTAAAAAAAATCAATTTATTGATGCATATTAATAAAGCATACATTTTATACAAAGTGTACAATCAATGGGATTTGGTATAATCATTTGGTTGTGTGTTTGACACTTCAATCATCATTAAAACATTTTCATTATTTCAATATTAATAATCATAAACAAAAATCAGACAAACAAACAAGAAAATTCATCACCCTTCAATCTCTCTGTGTCCCATGCTGTAAATAGCTGCTATTTCTGGCTATTCTTGCACAATTATTTATTTGTTAATGGATTGAACTCCTCAATCAAAAGACATTGTCTGATAGAACAGATTTAAAAAATAGGAACCTTTTATATATTGTCTGCAAGAGACCCAACTCTGACATAAGGACACAACCAAGTAAAAAATGAAAGATTGGAAATAGGTGTTCCATGCAAATAGTAAACAAAAATGAGTTGGTATAGAGCAAATAAATGTAAAATAACAGCATTATACTATATGAACAATAATTACTCTGTGCAACTGGCAAATTGTTCCTGTGATCAGTGTTCTGTAATTATTTTCATACAAAATGAACACTTGCTTTTAATTGAGGAGGGCTGGAGAAGAGATATTTTTAGATACTTCATTTTTCTTTAACCATTTCTTATTCATACTTTTTAATTAAAATAATCTATCTAGATGAATAATGATTTAAGATGACTAATGTTGGAAATGTTTTTGAGATTTTGTGCCTCATAAAATTATGAATTGGCAAATTTTTTATCTACTGTAAGTCATTCAAATGAGGTGTGAACAAATCCCATATAGGAATTTGAAAATCTAGAAATAATTACAAACTAAATGGAAATTAAATAAGAAAATCAATAATTTATTTCATTCTTAGTGGTGATGTCCAATAGTTAAAACTGTAATATAAAAATTAGAATTATCTTATAATTAATTTCTATTATATTTGAATTATTATTTACATTTACAAATGTTGTTATGCTATCTAATTTTATAACTGATTATATTAAATCTAACCTGGTCCTGCACTGTCATTTAAAATTTGTAATTTCTTTCAATCTATTTTTCATTTATTTCACAATTTTACAATAAAGGAATTTTTAACAGCTAAAAAAAAACCATTGATTATACACTTGGGATAGATTATATGGCCTGTGAATATACCTTGGAAGGATCTTTTAATTAGATTACTTTGGTTAATGTCTTGCCCACCTCAATCAGGATGGCTTTTATTCTCTTACTGGAGTTTTTATAGGTGGAATGAAATTCAAACAGACAGAAATCCACAGAGAAGCTCAAAATCAAAGAAGTCAGGAAGAAAAGGGACAGACCAGGGGAGTCCTCAATCAGCACCATGTGATAGAGAAGGCCAAGACCAAGGACCACCAGCAATCAACCCTACAATTCCAGTTTTCAGGAAGAAAGCATTGCCTTAGTGATACTTTCATTGAGACTTTCTATAAGCCTCAAAACTGGCTATCCATTCTTTAAGCCATTCCATTGTAAGCTATTTGTTTAAGCAGCCTAGGAAACTAAAACAATTGTTTAATGCATCACTTAAAGGCAAAAAGGTGGTTACCTTTAAAGAAGAGGGAAATATTGTTACTACTAAAATTTCTAGTTAATCCTTTAAAATTAACTCATCTCATCTCTTCTCATTTCCCAGAGGCAAGGTTTTATTTTAACTTCTCCAATAGATAATTGTACATTTTACTATGCTACTGGAACAAGTTTGTCTTCTTAATTGATCAGTATTTAAGAAGTAGCCCCTGTTAGCTATTTTCATACTGAAAACTTAGCACCAAACCATTTGAGAAGTGAATAAAAAATCATAGCTGACCTGTGAGCTGGGTTTTACCAATCCACTAATACAATAATAGATTTTGTGCTTCTTGCTTAGATGCAGTCAATCCAAATTTCATGATTGTTAAATGAAGGAGGGGATGGTGTTTCTATCCTGAGATAAATGGATCAACTTTACCTGAATTCTTGGCTGTAATATGTTAATGTAGGGAGGATCTGAAAATAAGGTTTAATGAGAAATATACATGTTCTCAACATTAAGCAGTAGTTTCGGAGTTCCTGTCAGGAACAAGTAACTGAAGGGGATCCACCCATCTTTTTAACTGTTTTAATTTTAAAAATTATTTTTTTCTTTGTTTCATGAAATGCATGCATCTTTATGTCATATCTCACTTAAAAATCTTTCATAGAAATTTAGTCTAAGATATATGCATATAATACTGATCTTTATAAAGAAACCATCAACATAATAGTAAGAACAAACTAAATAATGAATATCCATGATGAAGACAATAGGCAGGTACTCATTATTTGATACTAATAAATTTTGAAATCAATCAATATATGAAGATTTATGTCCAAAGAGTAGTGAAGTAAGCCTTAGTATACATGGAAGCATAATGAGTGATAGATGCTTTTATACTTCTTAAATATAAAAAAAAATTTTTTTATTATTTTTTACAGTCATCACATGACTATACAGCATTGGCAGAAATACAGATTTCAAATGAGAAAGAACATAAAGAAATAATTTTAAATGACTAGAAATATTCAGAGTCAGTCCAATAGATATTATGTTATTGTTATACTTCTGTTTAATATATTCAAATTGTTAAAAGATAATTTTAAATCTGTATTATGCTATGAAAAGTATATATAACAGATAAAGACTGCTAGAATACTAAGGTACTAAGGGATAATATGTATGTGCATAAAATATCTCTAACATTAAATGTTCATTTCCTATGTTTGAAGAAATCTTGAAGAACATTTTTTCATAAATCTAATTTTAATATAAATATATTGAAAACACTGAAGAAATGAATGTTCATTCTAATCCTGGGATTAAAAAAAAAGTTGTTGGCTAAATATTATATAAATCAAGATTAGGAACAAATTTTCACTAATGGTAAAATTTAGTTCTCTAATTGATATAGTATATCACATGCTGGCACATTAATTAAAACACACAATTACACCTACAAACTTCAGCACCAAGTATAGTTTCAAATAGAAGGGACAGATGAACCATGCATAGGGAAACCTTAACTGAGTCCAAATCTATCAGTCACAGGAGCACAAACTCCAACGTATGGACCACTGGCAAGGCACCAAACTCTGGAGCTGTCTGCCCTGACCATAGAACCTGGGTGTCTTCAGAGCCCTCCAGATTCCCATTATTTGAGGTATTATTGACTTTGGCATTCTATGAGTTAATGCTGAGATGTGCATAAGCATTATCTCTGGGATGAACTACTGACTCACGTTGAAGTTTCTTAGCCATATAAACTCATTTGTCTTTACATTTTCTCCCTTTTATTTGAGGTCTTTTTCCCCTTTGAATTGCTAGTTGGTGCTTAATAGTAATCCTTCAGTGCCAGAGAGGCTCATCCCCAAGAGTCATGTCCCACACTGGGGGGAAAGTAATGCATTTTTATGCTGAATTTAGCTTAGACAGATGCCGCATTTGAGCAACAAGGAGGCTCTCAGGAGGCAATTTTTAGGCACCCCATAACACTAGGCTAAGTTTCAATTTCAAGAGTAAAGGCTCACAAGTATAGTCATCAATATTAAGGGCCCATAATGGACCACCCTCCTTTGTCAGTCATTGCCCCTACACTTCTGAGACAGTCGTTGCTCCATTAGAAAATGTGACAGAGCTCTCCAAGATGGGAATTCAATATTCTTTCAGTTATTGTGTGAATCTCCAACCATTGTGATAATGACTCATGAACATATGTGTACATTTAAATATCTTATATGTACATCCAATGAACTTCCTCCCATGTGTCCCCCATAACTGACAACCCACACCAATGATCCTCCCCTGCCCCAATTGTAACCCTTTTGTGATCTAAATCTTCTTCAAAAATGAAGCCAATAAAATAGCCAAATACAATTAACAGGAAAATGAAATAATAATGCTAGGTTTGAATATAAGAAATAAAATACACAAAAATTTAAAGAAAATTAAACATAAAATAAAATTTTAAAATGTGGATATTAAAAATTATAAAAAATATTAAATTTTTTGGACATTTTGCCTTTCATCACTGTAATATCTGTTGTTCTCTATGTAGAGTGACCTTTTCTTCCATTTATTACGCAGTGTCTTCCTTTTTCTTATTGTGTTTTCAAAGAAATTTTGCTCCCATATACCCAACATCGTCCTTCTTTTCCCTCTTCCCATATTAATACCTTTTCATATGTGGATGGTACATTTGTTTCAAATGATATACAAATAGTGAAACAAAGCTACTAACCATGGTCAATGGTTTACATTTTAGACCATATGCTTTTATAAATTTTGATGATATTAAACATGGCTTGTTTCTAACATTGCAGGAACATGTAGAGCCCTTCCACTGGCCAATAAATACTCCCTGTACCATCTATTCTATTCCTTCTTCCCCTGCCCTTTGGAGTCCATGGTGACCTCCTGAATTCACTCCTTGGATGACAAGTTTCATAGTTACTTGCAGCAACACTGATGTCTTGACACACTGGTTTCCCCTCCCCTATTAGGAACCACACATGCTCTTGAGATACTCCCAACCCTCTGT
>JAQZBX010063657.1:0-16648 GCA_029593785.1 Cabassous unicinctus | reverse complement strand
TCAATCCCTGGAACTTTCTAAAAATAAAACAAACAAATGAAAAAAACAACTCTCATTGGGGAGCAGATATAGCTCAATGGTTGAGCACCTTCTTCCCATGTAGGAGGTCCTGGGTTCAATCTCTGGCACCTCTTGAAAATAAAATCCATGGTTAGTAGCAATGCTTTAATATGTGTTCATCAATTTTAAGAAATGTACCCCACTAATGAGGGATGTTGGTGAGGGAAAGTTTGGGAGGGAGGAGGAGTGGGGCATATGGGAATCTCTTATATTTTTTATGTAATTTAAAGCTTCTTTTAAAAATTGATTTAAAAAATCAATGGTGGATGGTGATGTCATCAACATAGCGAAGGAAGGCATACCCTGAAAAAAAATAAAAAAGCTCCCCAGGCACTCTGGAGGATGATAGAGACTGGAGAAGAACTCCACAAATGCTTAATTGAAGAAAGGAAAATATCAGGTAGAAAACTTCCATCCAGGACCTACCAGTCTTCTTCTCTTCCCTCTCTGTGGGTCCCATGCAAACCTTGGGAGTTCTCCAGAGGCAGCAAGCAGCCTGGATCACTGGAAAATAGATTTTAGAGGAACTCACAACAATGAGTCTGACCCCACACGTGTCCAGGAACAGAGACCCAGGGATGAAAACAAGCTGCTTAGGAATGCTGAAAACAAAAGGTCCCCTGTTTGGGGGGTGAGGAGTAAAACCACAGCAGAATGATGGTGGCTGTGTGGTGCATTCACTCAATTGAGCCGCTGTTGTTGGATTTCCCTAAATGCAGAATGGACTTTTCTGGGGGATCGACCTTTCTGGAATGACACTGTTGTTACTCTCAGAGACAGGATAACCTAGCAGGGTTGAAATCTTTGGCAGAAAAGCCTCATAGAAAAAATGAAGGGGGAGGGCTAAACTGAACTGCTGCTAGACTGGAGAGTCCCAGAAATGAAAAGTGTAAGGAAAATGGGGCACTGATTGAGGAAAAGAATTTAAATAAATCACAGGAGCTGGGAACAAAATTCTGCACAAAAACAAACAGAACAGATCAAGATTCCTGGAGAAGGAAGAGAGGACAGAACTTGGCAAGTTATAGCAGAGTGTTATGTTTCAGGTTCTGGGGAAAAGAGCACATAGAAGAAATAGGAACTAAGTTAAGTTTCAGTTTGCTGACGTAAATCTTAGCATGAAGGACTCCATCTACTTCATTTATTTAACCATTTCCCCCAGTTTTATCTGGCTCTTGGCCATAGAAAGTTGTGATAAAAATTTAAGGTGTTGAGTCCATTTTCATTTACTGCCTGAGGTCTTGGAGTAGTAAGTGCAGCTTGTTTTCATGTTGGGCTCATATGTGGTCATGATGTCATTTTTTCCATGATCATTTTTATCTCATCCTAGACATAAAGAAGTCATTAGTTTTGTCAGAAATGGCTGAAGCCACATTGAAAACCCTTGGGAGGAAACAGTACACCAGGAGCCAGGGAGACAACAATGTGTACTATGAGTGATAAAAGACCCAAATGCCAACATTATATGTTACACTCTTAAGCCTAACACAAATGATTTGACCCAACTGAAATCAAAGTGATCAAATCAGGGCCTTGATGAAGGCCTTGTTTAAACTATGTTGTTTATTTAATTATTTCATGCAATTGTGTCTCAGCTTCCCCAGAAGTGTGTACCCAAGTATAACAGGTGGTGTTGGCATTTGCAAAAATGCCTCCTTGTTCAGCTAATAAGTAACAAGTTTAAGTAATAATTCTAATCACTTGCTGTGCAGCTATAGCTCTAAAAGTATATTCTGTAATTTCTTCTATTGTGATTGATAAATATCTATTCCTGTTTTCATTTTTGTTAACCCCAAACCAAGGTAGCAGCAAACTGCCAAAAGAGGCAAACCCAGGATCATTAACTCCCTGCATAAATCCTGTTTTGTCTGATACTTTAGATTGAAGGGAGTAGTCCAGTGAGAAGTTTTAGATTTATTATAAATTCCTAAGGGACTGTGAGGAGACCAAGTGCACATTGCCTAGATATTTAACACTTATTAAGATAATTTACTTACTGAGTAGGCAAATATCTGATAAAATTTCCACAATAAAAATATTGCCTGGCAAAACAATGTAAATAGAGTCAAGGTGATTTTTTTATAGATTAATTAGTGGGAATACTATCATTTGCCTTTAGCATCCAAGGGTCTGTGGTATGGAGAATACAAATTAAGTGCTGAAGAAAATTTATTCATGTTGTGAATCTTTTGCAGATCCAAGTACCTTAAACCTGAAGTGGACATGCATTAAGATAACTTGTAGTTTGTGGAGGCATGTGGGCTATTACAGTGTTTTCCAAACTCTTCTATGATATCTTCATAATTCTCTCAACCAGTTGTGCCTATACTGTGGTTGAAATGGAGCAAAATCAGGTTCTTTCCTTCCAATACACTTTAAAGATGAATTCTTGAGACACTAGAGTTCCAAGTGAGAATGTTTATTTGCTAGGCTATTAAAGAGATCATTGGTCTAGCAAGGGCCCAAAAATCTGCCTCCATGATTTTGAGGAGTATAGGCTTTTTCTGTATTCAAGCAGGGGAGGGTGGAGTGGTTACAATCATAACAGTAAATATACTCAAGCCTAGTTTTCAAATAACCATAAATAAATGTAAGTTTAGTCTAGAATAAACAGCACAATAGCAAATATACACAAGGCTGAGACTAGTTTTGAAATAACCAAAAACAATGGTAAGGTCAGACTGGAATAACCATCACAATAGTAAGTATACACAAGAGTGAGTCTAGTTTGAAATAACCATAAAGAAGGGTGAGGAAAAACATCTATATGATTCAGTAATTATAAACTTTTGTTAATTCTTAGTTCTTACTTACAAGTTTCCAGGTCCAAGAAAGCTTAAAGCAGAGTAAAGAGGATCTTGGGTCTTGTATTCATATTTGATATGAAAAAATGGTGCAATGTGATCCAAAGAGACTGAAGCATTTGGGATAAGAAATGAATTTGCTATGGGTAGGGCAATGGGGTCCCTTGTAATATGCATAGTTCAGGACTTATGGTAAAAATTCCAATGAAATTTCCAACAGTCTGTATGGTTTCTTTCCTTTGAAATGTCCTGGGATAAGCAAGAAATGTCATTGTCTTTCCAGGCCAGTGTAAGGACAAAGCATATGGAAATATAAAGATTTTATGCATGATAAGTATTAGTAAGGTAAAGGCTATGTAAGGACTTGTTGATGTTAGGACTTGATCTGTCACCTTCGGAATAACTAGTCTACTTTGTGACATTATCTACTTCCATTCCTGACTAGTTTGAGTATTAAGCCTCTATAATTAGTGCAGGAATCTGTTGGAAATTTTTAAAGTTGAGTTATGTGGACCCATGGCACAACACCCTGTGATTAAGTTGCATTATCAGAAGTTAGGAGTACTTGGTAGCATTCCTTTTAATGAGAATCTAGGGTTGTCTTTTGTCAGTGTCATTTCCAGTAGACTCATTATCCTTGTGACAGATTATGAATAATGGAGTGGCTGTCATGTGGGACAAGACAGGTGTCCTTTACTTGCTGAAGATAATCTTTGGCATAATGTATTATGGATTGTCATGATGTGACAATAAGTGATCAGTTCTCAAGTTATTCCCAGAGATAGGTCTGCTAGAAGCTATTTCATATGGGGAAAATTTGTATTTCCTAAACAAAATGCTATGAATAAACAGAGGGCCTGAGGTAAAATTCTGAGCCAGGAAAGGCTAGGTTCTTCAGTTAATTTAGACAGTATTAATTTAAGTTTATAATTACAGCTGTTTTAGTAGTGGCTGTTTTGGCATGAAAATATGCAAGTGAATTTTTAAAAAATATTCATGCTCAGTTCATTTTGTGTGAGACTATCTTAATGTTGCCAACAGTATAGATGGGAATAAAATGGCAGAAAAGAGATAATTTACTTTTCCACAATTTTTGACTGACATACCAGAAGCAAGAAACCCTCTTTGCTTCCACAGCATGCTGAAATCACTATAAATGTTAACAGAATTTCCTTCTGTTAGAAACAGGCTTGGGTAAGAGCACAGAGTTCATCCATTTTGGTGGAAAAAAATTGTAGAAGGCTACCTTATTCAATCAGTATGTGGTATAAGCTGTATGGAATGTACCATTAAAATTTCTAGCACAAGAAGCACTAACAAATAGAATGATATCTGGGTTGATGATAAGAACATGTATCGAGTCATTAATTTTGAAGATATCAGTTTACAATCATGGGGTGTCCCCTCATTGGATAAAGGTGTCAGAGTAACAGGTTAAGAATATTGCAACATTTTAGGTAAAGGTTAAGAGGTGAAGTAGAGAGCAAAATGCTTCTATAAATAGGTGAATTTTCTGGAAGAAAAATGTTAAATCTGCTCAGAGTTAAGTTTGCTGAGGCTTTATCTAAATTGGCAGTTTCTGTTGAAGCTTTAGCACCATTTGTATAACCAAAAGCAACTGCATCAAGGTGTGTGCTCTAATATGCAATTGGTTTGGAGTTTCCTCTGTGTTCTTGAATTAACATCCCTAAGACTTTGCTATGTAACCATTTACTACAATTATTTCCTGTTAACAAGGAGAACTAATCCTGATTGAACCTATGAAAATAATTAGAGTACCATAAATTTAAGAATACTCAGTAAGAGTTTTCAAATTCTGGAGGGGTCAGATAAGGAGATAAAGATGAATGTTTTATGAATTATAGATAGCTTAATTCAGTAAGGGATCCTTTGTATCTAGTAAAGAGAAAAATAAAATAGCAATAATACAAAGAAAACTGTGATCATTCTATATCAGTTCTTTTATCCCTGAGTAATTAATCTGTGTTTCATTAGATCTTCTGTTATCAATCTCATGAACCTATCAGCTTATTCATTAGAATTCTGGAGATTTTGGCTCAGTACAGTGGTATGCTTTCAAAGTGATTTAAGGAATGTCATTAGAAGTTGGTGCCTCAGAGAACTTGGCATAGTCCTTCCCATAGGTTTCTGAGACAACCCTTTATGTTGAAGATGAAGCACAATGGCCTGTAGCTGATTGCAAGTGATTTCAGAGATGTGTCAGAATAAAAACTATATGCAGATGACAGGGAACTTAAAGTGTCCATTATTAACTTATAAATGTCTTACAAAAGTGAACAATCAGATGAGAGGTCACAAAACATTTTAAGAACAACTGAACTTATTACCAATACTGCTATTGTCTAATGTCAGACTTATCAGTTCTTGGACAACTCACGGACAGTGAGGATATTGATGTCTCTAAGAACTTTATATAATTTCTGAAATGTTTATATTAATAACATTTTATCCTATATTTTAACCAACAGAAAGTTACTTTTTAATTTGATAACACTTCCTATGCAACTGATAATGTACCAAATAAAACTAACTAGTTTATCACCTCTCTTACAATGTGAAAGAAAAAAATTCTTTGTGTTTTCCCAAGGGCCCTCTGTATAATCCAATGAGAGTTTGAGATCAAGAAGATATTATTTAGGGATAAATTTTTGGAAATAAACTGTCAAAAATTGTCAGGTTTTAAAATTTTGTTAAATAGTATCATGGAAATTTGTGAAACAATATTTAGTTCCCTAATGAAAGTGACTATAAAATATTTTAAAAATTAAAGAGAGGAGGTAGCACAATGGTAAAAAATACTTTATTTCAAAAGTGAGAAGATGTTTTCTAAAACAATTAAAGGATAATTATATAAAGGATATAAAGGACAGAAGATTTTTCTGAAAGTTATAAGAGTCTTTCTGACTTAGCAGGTTACTCAGATGTTTTGGAAAAAACTTTTATTAATTCTTATTAATAAAAGAATAATCCAAGGATAATTTGTCATTGTAAGTTAAAGAAAATCAAATACTAGTTTTGCATGAAGATACTGTCTGATAAGAAAACTCTTAAAAATCTTATATAGTTATCAAATCTTAACCTCCCTTGACAGTGACAGGTGAAATGACTTTTCTGAAAACCTACAACTTTCTACATCTATTCAGGATTATCCTACATATTCCTAATTCTCATTCTGTAACAATCTGTCATTTTACTTTAAGAAATAACTATTTTCCATTCCCTTAACAAAACACATCCTGCATATCTTGCATATTTATAAAAAAAATTTTATAAACTCTCTTCAACCAACATCCTTCAAAATTCAATTTACAAGCTTCAAAACTCAATTTGAACAGTCTCAACCAAAAGATTAACCCACTAACTTTTGGACTGACAGTTAGTGAGATCAGAGAGCTCAAACACAAAAATAGTGGAGCTCAGATCTAAGATCTCATCCATGAACCTTGGAGATGGTGGGGAGAAAATGAAACACAAAGGATCCAGCAGGCACTTTTGTCTGTCTTTCTCCTTGTCACCCAAGTCATTGGCAGTCACCTCTGGATCTTCTCCTCATAGCTAAAACTGAAAAAATTGAAAAAAAAAATCCAACAACACAACCAAGTAAATTCATTGTATGGATCTCATAGCTTTTTAAATCAATTCTTGAACCAGACAATATACAATCCCTAAAATGGAAGGGAGCTTAGAAGAGTGAGATGAAAATGCTTCTATAAATAGGACAAGGTAGCCTTAAAGAAAATAATCTCACTGATTGACACAACATAGTTTTCATTACTTGGCTTGGCCTTGACTTAGAGGACCTAAGCTAAAGAAGAAATTGGGAGCTGTTGCGTTATGATTAGTTGTTCTCAGGATTCAGGTTCTGGGACAGAAGCACTTAGAGAGACTGGAACTTAGTTAAGCTTTGGTTTGCTGACCTGGGGCTTAGAAAGAGGGACTCAAGCCTATATAGTTTATATACCATCTCATAGGCTTATATCTCTTCATGCTTTGAAAATATAAATCCTTACAACTTTCTCAAAAGACATTAGAATGATTTCCACAATTATTCAACAAAGTATATAATAAAGTATCACACTCTGAAAAAAACTACCTTTAAAGAGCTCATGGACCCACCATACAAATATTTCATAAAATAGGATGGAGGAAAACCTCAAAAATTTGAAAGGGATAAACAATATTCTCTATTCAGAAGGATATAAAACCAGAAAATAATGACAAACTTGGAAAATATAATCTATGAACTGAAAAATAATGGGGAAACTCTTCTAAATAACCTTGGCACAAATAAAAAAGTACATTATGAAAAATAAAAATAGTTTAATACATTACATAAAATTACCAGAATAACAAATCTAAACGACTACTCCTGAGATAATTATTGGTCTTGTATTGTGCAAAATACATATATAAATTAAAATAAATGATTAAGTAGTATAAGAATCTACCTTAAGAATTTAAAATAAAATTAAATATTATTGCAGTGTAGATGAAGGAGTTAATAGAGAGGCAATAAATAAATCATTTATAAATGGAAAATAATATCTGATTCAGATGAAGATTCCTAATAGTTCTTTCTGCAATGAAGATAGTTTTCTATATCTGCACACTCCATTATAAGAAGCCACTAGCCAAATATTGCTTTGGGCACTTGAAATTTGGTTAGTGATTCTACAGCACTGAATTTTTAGTGTTATTTAAATTTAATTAATTTAAATTTAATAGCCATATGTTTATTGCTTACAGTACTGAACATAAAAGACCTAGAATCTTGAAAAACACAATTAAAAGTAATGAAATAGATTCAAAGCAAAAATGAAAATGGGACACAAATAGTAAAAAGTAGTAAATGAGAATGTTGAGGCAAGAGTGGATACAATAAAATGGAAGGTATTTCTTCAGAATAAAAATCTCTGAATAGAGTCAGGACTTAAAAAAAGTGCAAGTAAAGGTGGCAAGCACATGTCTATTGTTTGAATAACTCACCAGAACTCCAAAAATTGGAAAAATTGTGAGGTCAACAAGGTTCTGAGACAGGTTCAAAAAGAAAGCAGCACTTTCCTCTCTTTCCAAATCCCTTCCCTGTCTAGTTTCTTCTTCTTAAGGTGAATATAATCTTTATTTTTGCATACTCTTTTAAAACAGTCCAACCATATAAGGATTATATTACATGGGGTCACACCCTGATTACATAGATGATAAAACTAGTTAGTGCTTCATTCTGTGGGACCCATACTGTTCATCTTCAGTGAATTTACCAGATAAGTTCTAAATTATAACTCTCAGATGATGTTGGATATGTAAGAGAAATATATTGTGAAGAGAAATTATGAGGATTCATTCATTTCTTTATTCATTAATGATTTCTTTTTTGCATGTGGTACCAGAGCCAGGGATTGAAACTGGGACCTCATATGTGTTAAGCTGGCACTCGAACACTGAGCTCTATAGTGTGCCCTGAATTGGTTTTTTCATTTGTTTTCTTTTTGTTGTTTAGGTTTTTTAGGAGGTACTGGGGACCAGACCAGGACCTCCCATGTGGGAAGGAGGTGCTCAATCACTTGAGCCATGTCCAGTCCTCATTATTCATTTCTTTTGCTTGCACTATGGTGCCAAGAAATATTCCAGGTCCTAGAGATTCATTAGAGATGCTAACACATTGGTTCTCTATAAATAAAAGGCCAGAATTCTCTAAAATAAATCTGGAAAAAATAAATGGAAGATGAATAAATATGGAAATTTCAAAAGGACTAATGATGTGACAAAGATTCAACAGGTTAGTGGGATGCAGAATGGAGGGTGGAAGTGATAGGGTAGAAGTTATATAGTACTCTCTAGAATAGGATAAGATGCTAGTAATTCTCCAAAGGTATATTGGAAGCCAATTTTATACTTGTTTTGATAAAGGGAAATTATGTAAAGTTTATAGTACATAATACAGTGCAGACATATTTTTTTTGTCATTTCATTCATAATTGTACAAATATTTGAGAGGAATTCAAGTTTCCTTTTAATTTGCCATTTTTATTTTATTTTACTATGAATATGGTATCATTTATGCATGAAAAAGAAATATTACAAAATAAATATTCATTAACATTAGAAGTAGAAATGTTATATTCACATGAATACATTAAAATATATATGTTTTATATTTGAGAAAATTAGATTTCTTTGAATAAAATCTCTTGCACTTTCTGACTTGACATATCTGTACTTTTTATTGAGGTGAAATTCACATAACAAAATTAACCATTTTAAAAGTACAGTCAGTGACATTTAGTACATTCACCATATTGTGCATCAGGATTATCTAGATTCAGAACATTTTTACCAACTCCAAAGGAAACCTCATACACACAAAAGGAGTTAAACCACACTCCATAGTCCCCTCAATCCCTGTCAAACATTAATCATCTTTCTGTCTCAATTGATTTGCCTATTCTGGATATTGCATAAAAATAGAAACTTTTCAAAATGTGACCCTTTGTATCTGGCTTAAGTTTTGAAAACACTTAGCATGTTTTCAAGTCTTTTCCATGTTGTAGTTTATACCATTACTCCATTCCATTTTATGACTGAACAAAATTCCAGTGTATGGATATTACACATTTTGGTTAGCCATTCATTAGCTGATAGATATTTGGGTTTTTCCACTTGTTATTGTAAAAAGTGCTGATATGAACATTTCTATACAATGACTTGAATATCTTTCTTCAGTTTTGGGGGTTATATATCAGGGAACAGAATAACTGGAACGTCAGCTAAATCTGTGTATATCTTATTGAGTGATTGAATAAATATTTTCCATAGTGTTTGTACCATTTTACATAGCTACAAGCTATGCATGGATTCCAATTTCTCCACATCCTCACCAACAGTTATATTAGATTTTCAAAACAGTATGACCATCCCAGCAGGTTTGAAGTGATGTCACATTGTGGTGTTGATTTTCATATCCCTAATAACTAAACAAGTTGAAAATTATTTCGTGTGCTTGTTAACCAGTTTCATGTATTCCTTGAAGAAATGTCTATTCAAATACTTTGCCCATTTTTAATTAGATTATTTGTCTTTATGTTAAATGGTAAGGAATTTTTAAAATATACATTCTGGATATTAGGGCCATTTCAGATATATGATTAGAAAGTATTTTCTCCCTTTCTATAGGTTATCTTTTCATTTTCTTTAGAGGGTTCATTGATGAAAAAGATTTTAGTTTTGTGAAATACAATTTGTCTATTTTTTCTTTTGTTTCTAGTGATTTTATTGTCATATCTAAGCATCAATTTCCACTTCCAAATAATGAAGAATCACCTCTATATTTACTTACGAGTGTTATAGTTTTGCTCTTACATTTACATCTCTAAATGACTTAAATTTTTGTAAATATTGTAAGGTAAGGATCAAAATTCATACTTTGCATGTGCATATCAAGTTGTTCCACCACCATATGGTGAAGCCATTGTTCTTTCCTGAGTGCTACACTTGGTGACACATTTTTTGAAAACTAACCATAAATACATTGGTTTATTTCTGAAGTATCAATTATATTCTATTGTTTTGGATGTTTACATTTATGCCAGTACCACACTATTTTCATAACTGTAGAATTGTTATGTTTTGAAATATAAAATTGGATATCTTCTAGTTTTGCTCTTTTCCAGTATAATTTTACCTATTCAGTGTCTCTTTAATTCCCTGATTTCAAAGGTAAACTCTTATTTCTTAAAAAAAAATCAATTTTATTGATACATATTAATAAAGCATACAATTCATCCAGAGCGTACAATCAGTGGTATTTGGTATAATCACATATTTGTGCATTCATCACTTCAATCATTATTAGAGCATTTTCATTGATAGGTGAAGAATTTCCTTGTTTGTCTTTTTTGTTGTTGTTGTTTATTATTACTGCATTTATTTTTAAAAATAGGCTCTGAAATTTTGATAGCCATTGAATTGTATCTCTAAATCTTTTGGTGGGAGAATTGCCACCTTATCTATATTAAATCTGCTCTTCCATTCAATGGGATGTCTTTCCATTTATTTAGGTCCTCTTTAATTTCATTCAACAATATTTTATAGATGCCAGTATAACAATCCTGCATACCTTTGATAAAATTATTCATAGCAATTTTATTAATATTGATCCTTCTGAAAATTGTTTCTTTATTTTCTTTTCAGATTTCTCTCATTTTTTTGCCTAAATACAACTGATTTATGCACATTAGTCTTTAATCTTGCAACTTTACTGCATTTATTTATTAGCTCTAATAGTGTGTGTGTGTGTGTGAGTGAGTGAAGACATGTGTTTGTGTGGCTGCTATAGGTTTTTTCTTCATATAAGATCATGTCATTTCAGAAGAGAGATAATTTAACAACTTTTACTAAAATATTTTTTTATTAGAGAGCTTGTGAACTTACAAAACAACCATGAATATGTGTGGAATTCCCATACAACAACCATCCACCACATTTTTGTGGAATATTTGTTATAAATTATGAGTTAATTACCATTACCATTAACTGTGGTCTATAGCATGCATTTTGTATATTTTTTCCCTCCCAGGCTATTATTAACACAGTACATCTTTGGCATTGATGCAAGACAGTTCACAGGTTACATTAATTGTATTTTCCCATGCTTCTCCATATCCCTACCACCTTGCAATAGTGATGTACTTTTTTCTATTTCATAGAAGGACATTTTGTATTCATACAATTAACCACAATTTTCATCCACCTCTGGGTTCACATTGTTTTTCAGTTCCTAGATTATACTAGAGCTTTCTTTCAATTCACCTTTACATTACAAGACTACCCTTTCAGCCACAATACCATTTATAGACTAGCTACATTAGTTCAACTCACTATAATGTGTTTTCATCAACTCTATCCATTTTCACACATTTACAGTCAAGTTCATTAAAACTTCCACATACATTAAGCATCAGTACTCATTCTCAGCTCTCCTCTTATCTCCTAACTTTTACTCTAGGTTTTAACTTCAAGCATTTATTCTTCATTTTTAATTCAGAGATACCATGCAATAGTTGTCTTTTTGTGTCTGGTTTATTTCACTTACCATAATGTCCTCAAGGTTAATCCATGGTATCATACGTGTCCCAATTTCATTTTTTTCTTACAGAAGCATAGAAGTCCATCATATGTATATACCACATTTGGTTTATCCAGTCATTGGTTGATGGATATGGGTAGGTGGTTTCCATTTTTTGGCAATTGGGAATAATGCCACTATGGACATCAGTGTGCAAATATTTGTTCACCTCACAGTTTTCATTTCTTCTGGATATAATCTTAGTATTGGAATTGCTGGATTATATGGCAAATCTATATTTAGCTTTCTGAGGAAACAAGAATCTGTATTCTACAGAAGCTGCACCATTTTACAATCCCACCAACAGTAAACAAGTGTTCCTGTTTCTCTACATCCTCTCCACACTAACTGTTTTTGTTTTTTAGTAATGGCCATTCTATGCTTTGTGAGATGATATATGATTGTTGTTTTGATCTGCATTTCCCTAATAGCTAGTGACATTGAACATTTTTTTTCATGTGACTTTTGGTCAGTTATATTTCCTCTTTGGAGAAACATCTAACTCTTTGCCCACTGTTTTTGAGATACCATGGCTGAAGATTTAATCCAGGCCCTCATATGTGAGAAGCCAGCACTCAGCCACTGAGCCACATCAGCTCCCCTGATTTAATTTTGCCATTTGTTTTGCTTGTTTAATTTATTATTTTAGGAGACACTGGGAACTGAACTGAGACCTCCCATGTGGGAAGAAGATGCTCAACAGTTTGAGCCACATCCACTTCCCATTTACTAATTTTTTGATTGGATGTCTTGCTCTTTTATTGAGTTATATGATCTCTTTATATAGAATGGAAATGAAACCTTTATTGGATATGTGGATTCCAAATATTATTTTTCCATTGAGTGGGCTGCTTTTTCACATTCTTGACAAAGTCCTTTGAATCACAAAAGTGTTTAAGTTTGAGGAGGTCCCATTTAATCTGTTTTCTTTCACTACTCATGCTTTCATGTAAAGTTAAAGAATCCACTACCTACCACCAGATCTTAAAGATGCTTTTCTACATTTTCTTCTAGGAGCTTTATGGTTCTTGCTTTTATATTTAGGTATTTGATCCATCTTGAGTTAATTTTTGTATAAGGTGTGAGAGGGGTCCTCTTTCTTTCTTTTGGCTATGGATATCCAGTCCTCCCAGCACCATTTGTTGACTTGACTGTTCTGCTTCATCTGGGTGTGTTTGACCGCCTTGTCAAAAATCACTTGATCATAGATGTGTCTGTTTCTCAATGATCCATTTAGTTCCCTTAGTCTGTGTGTCTATCTTCATGTCAGTACCATGCTGTTTTTTTAAATCACTGTAGCTGGGTAATATGATTCAAAGCCCAGAGATGAAAGTTCTCCAACTTTGCTTTTCCTTTTCAAGATGTTTCTGGCTATTTGAGGCCCATTACAACAAAAAAAAAATTGATAATTGTGTTTTCCATTGGTTTACAAAATACTGATGGAATTTTTATTGGGATCACATTGAATCTATATTTCACTTTGGGTAGAATTGAAATCTAAAAGATATCTAGTCTTCCAATCCATGAGCATGAAATGTTCTTCCAATTATTTAGATCTTTTAAAATTTCTTTTATCAATGTATTGTAGTTTTCTGAATACATGTGCTCTCCATCCATGGTTAAGTTTATTCTTAAAAATTTGATTCTTTTATTTGTGATTGTAAATGGTATTATTCTCTGAATTCCTCCTCAGATTGTGCATTACTAGTGTATAGAAACTCCACTTATTTTGCTTAATGATCTTGTATCCTGCCACCCTGCTGAAATTGTTTATTAGCTCTAGCAGCTTTGTTGTAGATTTTTTTTTGGGACATTCTAGGTATAGGCTCATATCATCTGCAAATAGCAACAGTTTTCCTTCTTCCTGTTGAGTCCAGCTCAACAAATGACAGGTCAGAAAAGAAGGTGCTGCAGATGATAAAAGAAAAAAAGATAAGGATTCAGAAAAGATGGAACCAGGGGACTAACAGTGTCAAGGACTGAGAGCCCCAATTCTAATTTCACCACCATATTTATTAGGAATCCACCAAAGGGGAAACGTGATGCAGGGAACATGTGCTTATCTTTTTGCAACATTCTTAGTTCTTAAATCATGTGCTGTTCCATTCACCCAGAACATGCCATACAAAGTTCAAGGGCTTCCAATCAGCAAAACACCTAGGGTGGGCCAGGACAGTGTTCTGTCCTGGCAGGACCTGGTGTTTCAAGGTCGGCACCCCCATTTACTTCAGGGAAACATTCCAACTTTTGGCCGTTTTCCCACATTTCCCCCTTTTTGTTTTTACAGAGCAATAAAAGTTGATTTGTTGATTTTCCATTGCATTATTCCTTGGAAGCCTTGCCACATGCATCTGAGGACTACACAAAAACACAATAAGCATATACATAACATTAAGATTCCTCCTACTAAACCCCCTCCCTGCTTTTGACCCAGGAAGTTGAGTTTAAAGCTTGCAGACTTTGAGCAATCTTAAACATAGTGGAAGAAGTGAAGAGCATAGATAATTGAGCATGTTGTATACTATTTACATCTGCTTGTAGCTGTTCAATAGCTAAACTTAGATTATTTTGATGACCTCATAAATGTTTTTGGATCTGTTTCTGGTTATATTCACTGGAGTTATAAATGTGAGGAGTTACACAAAATTCCATAATGTTCCAATTTCATTTTAGGTGTAATTAGATTTTTAATGTTTAAGCTTCATCTCCTAATATTAAAACAGCATTTTTTAAATCTACTGACTGATTGTTAATTTCTCTATCTATTTTAGTTTGACTTCCCCAGGATAGACTGGTGTTTTTATGCCATTCTTGAACAAAAACCGTGGTTTGAATTCTCTGATGTAAAGTGACTCCAGAGACAACAGCCACTGTAGTAATGAATATGATATCCTTTATAGCAGCTATTCATATCCCTATAAATCTTTTAGTACACTTAAGTACTTGACATAAAACAGCAAAGCATGCATATGAGGTGAAGATTCCCATGGGTGAGTTTGATTAACTGGAGTCCAAATTCCATATTGTCTTCTAAGAAGCATATAGCTATAATTGTGATTCTATATAGTAGAATTCAAACAAGTATATAATTTACATGTATAGTTATAACATTCAACCTCCTGAGTGGTTGTGTTCAGGACAAAATCTGTCACCAAGAACACAAAAGGATTTCTAACACAAGCCTGACTATGAATGGAGAGGTTAGTAGAAAAGGATAAGGAATAGTTTGAAGAATGAGTATATGATCCATTCCAAATTTTTATGGGTTGTAAACTGAGGGGAATTTTCCATAAAGAGGTTTGTGACACTCCCATTATATCTCCATTACTCAGTATGGGAAAAGGAGAGACCATTCCCATACAATGCCAGATAATAGATTGTGGTGAATGAGTGCTATTTGTAGTAGTTAAATTATGAGACTCAATACTCCATTTGAGCACTTCATGGGGGGAACAAGTGGTCTTAACTGTGCTACAATTCTGAATCACCTACCCCTTAGGGGACCAGTCCCTCACAATTTCATAGAAACCATTAAGCAGTAACACCGGAGTGAATCCTCAGCAATTTTCCCAATGGATGTGCTGATCACTAGGTGCTCATTGATGGCAATTAGTACAGACAGGTTTATCAGGGGTGTTCATATTTGTATTGTTTCCAGTAAATTTCTCATAATGGAAGCTTAATCCAGATAAAAGATGTAACTGGGCTTTGAGATGTTACCATGTTTTGGAATGAATAATAGCCAAGTTTGATGAGCCAGATTTAAATACCTGGAGGCAGGGTCAACACATAATGGTAAGTGAGTGTATCATAGTCCTACAATTGTGTTGAAATCCTTACCGTTTTCTAAGGGGTGTTCTGGCAGATGAATATCCTGTGGTCCAGGAATCCAAACAGAATCACTTACATGTATCAGGGGAGGACCTTCTATCCATGTTACTGGACAAGGTATGGTGGGATTGGGAACAAAGGCCCAAGAGTAGTTTTCATCAGTGCAGACCAATCAGCAGGAATCAATCTAGATCCTTCAGCAAGGCCTTGAACCAACCCGAATGTAAAAGGAGAATTAGGGTCATATTGCTGCACTGCTTGCTTCAACTCTTTTAAAGCTTTAAATGGAAAGGTCTCATGAGTAAACTCACAAACTCCATCAGGATTGTTTGCATCTACTACCAGGCACCACCCGTTCCCGAATCATAACCGGGAAGCCTAATTTTAAAGCCTCAAGGTCTCCTTCTTTCTACCTTGTAAAATGCCTTGTTGCAAGGAGGATAATTTGGTTCAAGCATCTCCAAGAACTTGACTGTGGCGGGGGGAGCGGTGGCTGTGGCAGTGGAGGTAGATCATACCCGTCAACGAGAGGGGGGCTGAAGGGAGAATGCTTTCAGGGAAAGTGTCTTTAAGAAAATCCTGAGGGAAGCTATCTGCAAATTTCTCTTTCTGCTCATCTCCTTCCTCTTCGTCTTCTGTTTGTAAAGGTTCTAGTACTTATTCAACAATAGACCATGTAGACCAAATAGTAATCGGGATCTGTGCCCCTTGAACATGTAAATTCTTTAATTCTCTTCCTATTTTTTCCCAATCTCCTAACTACAAACTACCCTATGCAGGGAACCAAGTGCAGTATTTTTCAATAAATTGT
>JAQZBX010063656.1:0-16648 GCA_029593785.1 Cabassous unicinctus | reverse complement strand
TAGTGGACAAGAATTTATATAACTAGAGTTCCAATGCAGAGCAAAACAAATAAATAAATCATTGCAGTTTTAAAAGAAAAGTGTAGCAGCCAAATGATTTCTAAATAAGTTTTGGAACCAACTTCATTTTTAACACAGCACTTCCATTTTCTTTTTCTAAGTGTCTTAGCACAATTCTGTAAAATAAATTTCTAAGAGCAAAGAGATATTAATTTCAATGGCCATAATATATGGACTCAGATTTAAAGCAGCAAGGTCAATACTCACCCACAAACACACATAATAAATGTAAGAATGGCATTATCAGAAGACACTAGTGAACACTTTTTAAACTGCCTCCTTTTGGAGGTAGTGTGATGGAAATAAACATTCTGAATATGAAAGAAGCAAGAAATACACATTTACTAGAATTTCTTTTGCTTTATGTGCAGTTGGGGGAAGTTCATCTAATCTTTTAGGGGGGTGAGGGGAAGAGGAGACAGAAGACACTACTCATTTCCTTGATTTCTTTTGTTTCACTTCGATAAGCTTACAACTGTGGGATAATTTAATATACTAGAATGCATTAGTAACCTGACTCTTAAGAGAGTGTGTAGTAAAACCAGGTGTTTAAAAACCACTCAAACTAGAGACTTACTATGATATGGTTACTATCAGTGTAACCATAGTCATAAGTTGCTTAATAGGTTAGATTTTGCTATAAGGGCATTTACAAAAGGATGAAGGGAAAATGAAAACACTGAGATATATGACAGAGCCTTGTTATTCCAAACATAATATTATAGGCCTCCAGTACATTTATAGGATACTTTAAGATACTTTTACACATTGTGCTTTCCAGCTGCCACTGTTAAGCCAGAGATCCATTACCTTAATATCCTGATAAATTCCCTCTCCACCCACTCCCATAAAATTTAGCTTGGATAGAAGAATGTGTGGAGTGTTTCCTCTCCGTGATTTCTGCCATAAATTTTCTCAAACCTTTATTCCCACCAACCTGAAGTTAAAAATGCAATTAAACACTGAAATGAAAATCAGTTTTCTAAGTTTTACAGCCATATCTGAAGAAAAGATATTTTAAAAATAATTTGTAGAGTACTAAATTTCATAAGTACTTAAAATATTCAGATATTTTACTGTAACCTAAAATAACATCTCTCAGTATACTAACTGGCATTAGACAGAAAATGTAACACTGCAACAACTTTACACTTTTACCTTTTTGGTTTTCATGTGCAGGTAACCTAGTATCATGGTAACTAACCTGAACCTCCTAATAAGCAAACAAATCATTAATTCTTTAAAAAGGCCAACTTCAGTTTAGAGTACATACATTTTATATTACTTCTTACAACAGTAATTACAAAAGCATATTTCTTCCAAAAAATGCAACAAAATCAAAACTGGTAAAGATTAACACACAGAAACAGATCCAAAAAATTACCTCAGAAAATCACTTTCAAAAATTAGCTGACAATCCTCAACAGTGTAAACACCAAGGTAAAATATATAGAAACAAAAAGAAAGCACCTTTGAACAATTTTCAGTGGAAAGTGTATTGTAAAATGAAAAACCAAGGAATGTTAATATCTATTAAGATGTCAACAATAAAATAGATTTTATTTTGACATTAACTTTATATTTTAAATATAATTTACAGATCACTGATACAGATGCTCCAAAAAGACTCCTTTTTTTTTTTCTTGTTTTAGGACATTTCTTGCCCCTGATATCACAGCAATGCCAATCTTGTGAATTCCAGGCTTAGAAAGAGAGGCATGGGGGATACTGCAACACAGTTAGTGAATAGAAAGGCACATTTTCCATTGTACATTTTTTAAATCTCTCAAAATATTTAAATGCTTAGTTTGGATAAACAATCAAGTCTTCATCCAATTTTCTCATATATAGTAAACTCTACTTGCTTTAAAAATATACTTTCTTTATCTTTCTCATATATATTTATAAATATATATATATATGTTTTCCCTCTCTTTCAAAATGGAGCTCTTGATATTTTTGCCTTAAGTATTGCTACATGTATATACATTTTAACTGCGCATTTTAGAAAAACACAAAACCTTTGGTATTTCAAATTTCCATAACTAAAAAATTATGTATTTATAATATACAAGCCTCTCATCAGAATACACTTTTCACTGGGAAAATTAAATAAAAGAGAAAAGTGCACTTACACAAATTAAGAAAAAAAATAACCTGGCTATGTTTCAGTGTGGTTCCTGCTCTGTACCAAGCATATTTGATCTTATTCTCCTGGAATTTTCATCTTCTGAATATTTTTAAAACACTTTCAATTGAGATTTTAAGATCCCCACAATTGTTTTTCATTCAACATCATCTTCCACCAAGCTCTGAACTTGAAGGATTCTCAAGAGGTTAGTCAGAAGCACCTAGAACACCAGTGGTGGAAGATTTCACAGTAAATCTTGCCATCACAGCCATGGCTGGTCACGCAGGGCAGTGGCATTGGTCAAATGCTCCACAGCCTTCTCCTATTCACCTGGGGCTAGTGACTCCTTTGTGATCTGTATTTCTTCAAGGAAGTGTTTCTGAATTGCTTTGGTACATTTCAGATTGGATAACATGGAAAGCCTGGCTCTCTGCTTGGCAAGTTTCTGTTTTCTTTCTTGGCTCTCACACCTGTTTTTGAAAATGGGATCTCTCTTTCACTTGCATTGAGTTAAATACAGTACCCCATGCAGAGGGCCACATGTACACTGGTGGTGAGCCTTCTTTTCGAACCCACCATTTCCCTTGGTTGCTTCATGTATAGGGCAGCATTGGCCATCAAAGTAGCCATTGATGACCAATGCTCTGTTTATGAAGTTGTTTCTAATTGTTATTATTTTTTTATCTTCTGTATGTTCATTAGGGAGCAACCAAATTATGTGGCATCATGACAAATTGTAAAAGGTTAAAAATGAAGATACAGATTTAGACATATGTGACTTCCCTGTCTTTTCACAGACTGCACAAGTGATGTGGAAATGGGCAATTGAGGAGGTTCTTTTTCCAGTTGGTATTTATTTGCCTAACATCTCAGACTGGTGAGAAAGTGGGAAGATGAATTCAACAAAATTAACACTCAGGTAGTCATGATTGCTGTGTGATATGGCTTTCTATTCCTTTTGAATATCTCCAAATTAAACATGAGATGGAGAAAATAATTTATATTTTGCTCTCTTAATGAGAATATTCAAAAGTCACTGGCTTCCTAACATAGAGAGGGGACACTGAAAATGTTTATATCATCTGAAAGATACACATCTATTGGGAATCAGAGGACAGAGCAGTCCTTGGATCTGAAACAGGACAGGATCACTCTCAATAACAGTACATATGCAGAAAGCAAATGTGGTGATCTGTGGTGTTGGGAGGAGAGGGACCTGGGACTTGAGCAGGAGAAGAGCAGGAATGGCCAATGGCAGTCTGCAGGTCAGACCAGACTCTGGATCTAACCTGGTTCCCATACCTCCTTTAAGAACCATCCCTCTTCACATCAGGTGGTATTTGTAAATCCTGCCTCTGTGTGCATGGGTGGAACTCCTTACTTAGCTTCCTGAAGAACCAAGGAACTGTCTTCCACTTTGGTGGCCAGAGTCCTTTGCCATTTTACAATCCCACCATCAGTGAATGAATGTTGCCGTTCTCCACAGCTTCTCCACACTTCTCCTGGTATGTGGAAAGCCTGTGCTTCTCATTTATGAGGTCCCAGTTTCAATACCTCACCCTGGAATCTCAAAAAATAAAAGAAATTCAGGGGAGCAGATGTAGCTCAAGTGATTGCACTTCCATCTACCTAATGTGAGGCCCTGGGTTCAATTCCTGGGGTCTTCTGGTGAAGGCAAGATAGCCCATGTGGTACAGAGAGCTGAAGGCCTGCATGGCATGGAGAAGTGATGGTGCATCAGTGTGGAGAGCTAGTGCAGTAAGATGATACAACAAAGGGAGACCAGCAGACACAGAAAAATGTGCAGTGAATCAACACAGTGAGCATAAGCAGCAAGGGTGGGATAAATAAACGAATAAAATAAATCTTTGGGAAAAAAACATTTCAAAGCCACTTATCTGTCTGACCAAGTAACAGAAACTTCTTTATTTTCCTATTATTTCCATGAATACGATACACCAGTTTGTTATGGCATTTATATACCAAACAATCCTAACTGGATTTCCTGTTCACAGAAATCCTATAAATAAAATAACTACAAAAAGTTAAAAGCATCAGGAAGTAGTTTGGGTTTCTACCACCTTACTTATCATCAGGACTAACAGGAACACCTAGGCCCAACATGACCCTGTGACCACCACATGACATTAATCTACATCTTCTGCTCAAAGGATCAGAGCTGCAAAATGGGGGACTGAGTGTCTGGGAGGAATCAGGACCCAATAGAGCACCCAGGGAATTGTCAGCCCTTCACAGGGGATTCAGAGAAGGAGACTGCTCAGGGGAGTGCTGGTGGGAAAAGACACAGTATGAGAAGGATTCTGCTGACCAAAAATAGCATTTGCCCTGAGCTTAGGGAGTGCCGAGAGGGGTAGGCAATAAAAGGGACAAGGGCAGTGGGAAAGGAGTTATAAATTGTCCTGTTTCCATTAAAATTAAAACATGTACAGTTGTGTCAGAGCACTTGACAACAGAGAGATTAAGAAGCCATGTTGTGGACCTTTAATTTAGTATTTATAGACATATAAAAATGTAGACATCAATGTTGGTGTGAACATTTCTCTAAGTAAATATATTCACAGTTAGTTTGGCCCTCTCTTGCCCCAGGGCCTATAGTCAGCCTTATTTAGGCAAATGTCTCCGGTAGGAGGTAGGGGTGAGGCTTGGAGACCAGGGCAGAAAGTGTTAAAAAGGACCCAGGTGGGAACTTGCCCTGATTTAGAAGTCCTCAAGAGAGTTTAATTTAGAGAAGTCAGTTGGCTTTAGAAATAACTGGGAAGCCATTATAAATGGCATTACTTGGGCTACAATTGTCTCTTAATAAACATCTGCCTACCAAGAAATGAATTTACCTTCTAAATGGTGTGCCATCCTGTGCACCAGGCCTTGGGGATGCATCCCATAAAGGAGGCTTCCCCTGGAAAGACCCCTCCACATTGAAAAGTCCCCATCCAACATAGGGACAGGGACAAATATATTTGTGGGAAGAGCTTAGCATTGTTCGTAATACTGAGGACTCATCTCAGACATAATATCTTTAAAACTCTCAAAGCTGGCTTGCCTAGCTGTCCCTTTTACAGAAAATTCTCATGAGAATATACCTATGAAGAAATGAAGTTATTTTGAGATCTTTGGGGCAGAGCCAAGCTCAAATAATTACATATTCTAATGTCTTAAAATTAGCTCAATAAGAATTTTTTTAGCCATTTAGTATTAAAGAGCTTTGCATGCCTCAGGAAACTGGTACAACATAGGCTCTCAATTTGTAGGCTAGGCATGAACACTTAGAAGACCCCAAGCTACCATGGTACCCCTGGCCCTGCTTCCCCTTCAGGGGCTCCCTTACCACCTGAGGCCTTTGGAAATTTCCTGCAGGAGTCCCTCCCTACAAAGTAGTCAAAACCAAATCCCCTATGACTAGATAGTGTGTTCCTGCCATCTAGTGGTTGCATCTTCTGGGTCAACTCCAAAATCCTCCATTTAAATTCCCTACAGTGGTTCATTCTGCTAAAGTGCTTCCTGTGGTCACTGGGTTTTTGAATTGTCATCTTTCATTTCTGACCCCAAAGGGTTTTTGCCTGGTGTTCCTTTGTCTTTTCTTTAGCTGCTCCAAGGGCAGAGAGGGTCAGTCTGGGAAGGGAAGAGAGACCTATGACCTGGCCCCAGATTCATAGAGGCGGTGGGTCCCAGCCTGGGAACATGTAATGGGGACATGAAGGAGGAGAAACAGCAGGGAGCATCTTCCCTGCACCCACATTCCTCTGTCCACATTTTATTCCACCTCCAGCATCCGTGGCCAGTCTCTGACGGTGGCACTGGGGACATCATAAACAGACATCTGTGACATAGCCCTCATCCACCACTCCACATGACCCTCCTGTCCCCCAGCTGCTTGGCTCCCTCTGTGGAGGCCCTGCCTTCTCAGAGATCTCCCTCCCTCCTGCCCATAAACCTTCCACCCGGTCCTTTCAGGAGATATCCACAGAGATCTAGGACTTTCATCAGGCTAGAAGCTAAATGTCTGCCTCCATGAGAGTGATTCTCAAATGGGGCTAGGAAAAGTGAGTAATGGGATTGCCCCAGACTGGGGAGTTTGCCAGAGGCCCTGCAATTTTTAACCTGCTGCCTGAGGGTGGGGTAGTTGGAAGAAGCTTTGAGTGGAGAGGAGCCTGTGGCTATTTTCCAGTTTCATCTACACTGAAGCTTCTAACTTTTGGAATGTTTACATTTGAAAGAAGTGAGTAAAATCTGCTAGTGCATTTAGGAACAGAGTCTAGGTATAGCATCTTAAGTGACTAACCAAACCTGAAATCATCTACAGGAAATCATTCACACATAACTAACAGATCTTGGTTAGAGCCACCTCCAGGAACCAGCACTAAACTGCCTGAGCTCAGAAGCTTCCTGTGGAATAATCAAGTAAGGCCTGGTCTCTACAGGTAAGTAGTTCCTAAGATGAATGTCACAGGGAAGGACACCTACCTCCTCAGGTGGGCACCTTTCCCAGGACATGTGGACACCTACTTCCATGCACAATCTCATCACTGGCTAATTCACTTCTGCAAAAGTGGGAATCCACCAGGGCCTTGACTCTGAACAAGCTTACAAAGCCCTACTAAAAGGCAGACAATATTGGGGATGAAATTCAACAAGTATTTTATGCAAAGTGTCCATGTGGTGAAATATTTGGGGGTGAGACTTTTATCCCATGACTGCCCTTCCTTATATGTCTGCTTTGTGATTTGTCTCTGGCTGAGAAAGTCCTGGGGAGGCCTGTGGAAGAAAGATGGCAGGGGAAGACCAAACTTTGGCTGGTCAATGGCCACAACCTGGGGCTGATGTCCCCCTTGACCTGAGGATGCAGAGACTACTAATCCCTAGATCATGGGGAAGTGCAGACAGGGACCATCTGTGATTTTATGTATACAAGTGTCAGGGTTTCTGTTTATTCCAGGAAGGTGTTAAAGCATCAATAACTATAGTGTGGGTAGTAAGAGCAAAAGAGGCAACCACAAGGTGTTGTTGGATAAGAATTGTTCCTATAGTCACAATTCCTGGAAGCATGGGGGACTGGGCTTTTAATGAAGGGAAGGCAGGGAGGCTTCAGGAAAGGGGCTGTGTGGGTCCCTGTAGGGTGGCTGCCTGTGCCTGATCTTTGACTGATGTGAGACACTCTCATCATGCTGATAGATCACCTGGCTCAAGCCTTGCTGGTAGTAGGAGTTTTGGTTGAACCAGGTTGCCTGGTTACATGGGAAGAGGGTTTCCCAGTAAAAAATTCCATGACTGTGTGAAAGGGGCCTCCCCAGGGCAATGGAGGCACTTGGGGTCTCTTCTATGGCAATTTTTATAGAAATGCTCTCTCCATTGTATCATCTCCATCTTTTTAGGTAAAAACCTGCCTTATGAATTTTTTGCCAGAGGACATCTTCCTTGGCTATCAGACAGCTCTGGAGAGGCCTATCTCCCTCCTTTTGAATGTAAATAGAGGAAAGGCTTCTATTCTTTAGTGTTGCTAGTTAATTATCTCTCTTTCTGGGATGAAAGGGGTCACAGCCTTAGGATCCAGTTTGCCCTTTCTCCTCACCCCTGTCTTTTTTCCACACGTTAATGAACATTTTTATTTTTTCCAATTTTTGTGACCAAGAACAAAGCTGCTTAAATATTTATGTATCAGATTTTTTGTGGAAATAATCTCTAATCTCTAGAGTAAATATATACAGTGGGGTTAAAGGACTATTTGTTAAGTGTATGATTTGCTTTATAAGAAACTGGCATTATCTTCTAAAGTGACTGTATTGTTTTGTTTTGCATTCACATGAGTAATAATTATGTGTTCCGGTTGTTCTGCATTCATGCCACTATTTGGTATTCTCATTTTTTTTTCAAACTAGTGAGTAGTGGTACCTCATTATGTTCTAATTTACATTTCCCTCATTAATAATATGTTGTTTCTCTTCTTAATTATTTACCACCCATATATCTTTTTAAAGGGGTAATGTTAAGATCATTTAGCCATTTTAAAATTGGAATGTTTGTATGCTTATGGCTGAGTTTTAAGAGTTCTTATATCCTGGATTGAAGCTCTTAAGATATATGTTGAGTCTTTTTAAATTTTAGCTACTGGAGTTGATGTGTTGTGATTTTAATTTGCATTTTCCTAAAGACTAATGGCTTTGTGCATCTTTTTTAGGTGCTTATTTGACATCAATGCATTGTTCTTTTATTAAAGTGTTTGAATATTTTACCTTTAATTTTGTTATTTTTGAGCTCTGTGAGCTCTCAGCACATTTTTGATATTTCATTTAACAGATATATCATTTCCAAAACTTATCTCTGTAGCTTGTTTTCTAGTTCTTTTCATGATGTCTTTTGAATAACAGAAGTTCTTCATTTTGACGACGTCCTATTTTATTTATTTGGAAATTGTGGTTTTGCTGCCATATCTAAGAAACCATTGCCTAAGTAAAAAACATGAATATTTTCATGTTTTCTTATGGAACTTTTAGAGTTTACACTGGACATCCCAGTCTCCTATTAATATTTGATTGTTTGAACACTATTTATTGGAAAGCCCATATTTTCTCCACTGAATTGTCATAGTATATCTGCAGAAAATCTATTAACCATATGTGTGAGGATATCTCTGGTCTCAGTATTGTGTTTCATGGATTGACTTGGCTATTTACCTGCCCAATTCACATGCTTTTCAGTACTGGACCTTTAAGTTATGACTTGATATCAGGTAGTTTAGATTGTCAAAATCTATTTCTTTTCTTTCAAGGTTTTTTGGCTGTTCTAAGTTATTTTCATTTTCATATGAATTTTAAAATCTGCTCCTTAGTTGCAGAAAAACCTGCTGGCATCTTACTTGGGATTGTATTGAACTTATAAAACAATTTGGGTAGAAGTGAGCTCTTACCAATACTGTGTTTTGTGTCCATTTACACAGACTACTTCTCCATTTATTTACTTTTCCTTTCTTTTAGAAATGTTTTACAATAAGTGATCAGTGTACTGATCTTGTTCATCTTTAAGATACATTGATGTATTTATTTTATATTTCTGATGCCTTGTAAATAGCAATTTTATTTTCATTTCATTTCATTGCAGCTTATTGCAATGCAATTTATTGTTTTTTATTTTAATTTTGAAATAACTATAGATTCAGAGAAGTTTGCAAAGATAGTACACAGAGATGTCCCATATACCCTTTTCCCAGTTTCCTATAAAAGTAGCTTCTGACATCACTATACAGCAATATCAAAGCCAGGAAATTGAAACTGATGCAATGTGTGCACAGTTCAGCTTTTTTTCCCATTTTTTTAAACAGGTGTCAGTTTATCTAACCACTATGTCATCAAGGTACAGAGCTATTCTATCCTTACATCAGACTGACTTTCCTCAGATCTCCACTCCATCTTCATCATTCCTAATCCCTGGCAACACTAATTTGTTTTCAACTCTATAATTTTGTCATTTCAAGAGTGTTATATAAATGGAATTATCCAATATGTGAGTTTTTAAGGTTGGATTTTTCACTTGGCATGGGTTTTTTTTTTAACTAGGAAGTTTAAAGCCAATGACTCATCTTATTCCTTCCATGTCAGATGAAGTAACAGAGAGTATCAGTAATTATTCCCAAGACTAAGTGCTCTATACGAAGCAGAACTGGTAGTATGGAAAGGCTCCTTTCATTCATCTACTCCTCTTAGATATAAAAGACGGTTTGTGTGTGTGTAAGCAAGTTTTCAGGGGGAAATTGACTCAAGGAAAATATATCATTTTAAACTATGCTTAAATGTAATGGAATAAAACCATAAATGAGTTCCTTGTTCAAAAGGTGTTAGGAAACCACATGAAATTTTTGTGAAAACAGAAATGAATTCATGCACATTGCTATCTTTATGTTAATTTACTTTCAATTTTTGCAGAAGGTGAATGTATGAATGCAATTCTAAGAATAAGTGAGCTGGGCCTTCTAAACACTGGATTATATGGGGACATGTTTTTTATCTTTGCATCTACAAAATTGTCACCTCTACAATGTGACCATCATCACACTTACTGAACACAGCACATTGTCTAATAGCAATTTGCTGAAAATAAAGTTGTAAAATCTAAATTTCCCAAATACAGCAAACTTCCACATTTACCAATATTACTGACATACACTTATTTTTTTTGTAAATCGTAAGCAAATTTTCAGGAAATTCATATTTGGGTTGAATTGTTTTTAACACCTTTAAGGATAGCTGGAAGTTCTAGTTGAGTAGTTTTGATTGTCTTGAATGGTATCATTAAAATGATTATTTGTTGACTAACAGACTGCTGGAGTGGTACAATAAATATAATGTTTATTTAGAAATGCATACTTTGTCACCATTGTCCCAAAATTATTTGCACACTGAGGAGAGGAATGGGATAAAAATCACAAAGGATCCATATAAACAAAATCAAAATCAAACCAACTGTACCTGACAGATTATCTGATCAGAGAACCTGCTCAGGTAACTTTCCCATAACTGAGAGGAAAGAGTCCATTTTCTAGAGAAATTTCAATGAAACTGTCTAGCAGTTAATGAAATGAAGACACTGATCAGATACACTTAGGCTGTATTCAAAGATTTTAGATTGGAGGACAAAGGAACAATCTCATCAGGAACATGCTGTGAAAATAACATAAAGTGAAATTACAATTCACTCCTGCTGTATAACCTCCCCATTCTAACTTCTCCAAAAAGATCACTGGGAAGTGTTTTCTCATGTGCAAAATTATTGAAATGTTCTAAGTAATCAATATATGTATATGTGGTATCTTTATCTATATATTGATCTATACAGAAGCTTGGTCCTCAGTCTTCTTCCAAATCTCAATGTTTCAAGAGAACAAATGTTTAATTGAAAACTTCACCAGCTATTATACCAATTGCATGTCTTTTTTTATACATTTGCATTATTTGTAACATTGACTGTATACAATTACATATCTTCCCCATCAGTCTCCTTGGAATAGAGAAGTTCACAATGATGATTCTTCTTCTCAATGTGGTATCACTGGGGATGCTTGATGCAATTCAGGTTGTGTCAGGTGTGGTTTCATAAGCCCTCAAGGTTTCACTCACTGGTCTGATGCCTTAGGAGGGATGACTGGAGGCTGGGCTCATTTATGAATTCCACCCATTGCCTGCCAGCCACAGAAGCTTGGAGACCAGGACTCCACCCATCTTTCAACACCAGCAGGCCCAAATCCCACAAACACTGAAGACAAAGGGTAGCTTCACCCCCAATGGAATCACACCCACCCCAAGGCTACCTGGACTGAGAGTGTTAATGTTATGTGCCCCTACAAAAGTGGCCTGTAGGAGGCACCCAAACACCAGCAGAAGAGACAGGGAGTGTGTTGGCTCACTCATCCTGTCTGGGATTTGGTGGATGGGCAGGGTGGACTTGGAGAATACCTTGTGGGAACACTTGGGTACCACAGGACAGAGACTTCCAGCCTCTAGCCTGTCTCTCCAGCTTGGGCTGGTTTCAGGCACTGGGGTGGTAATGGTGGCACTGAGAATACAGCCTGATGCTCAGAGATTGGGTAGAGGGCCATGGATGCCTGCATTTCCCTTTGATTTCCTCTTCAGGAAATGAAGCTGACCCTTTTTTCTGGAATTGGGTCAATGACAGGCAGATATTTATATCCATTTAAAGATTATTTTTAAAATACCAAATTCATGTCAAAACAAAATCTATTTAATTGTTGGCCTCTTATCAGATGTTAATATTTTCTGTTTTTTTGTTTTGTTTTGTTTTGTTTTGTTTTGTTTTCATTTTACCCTACACTTTGCCACTGGAAATGGTTTAAATGTGCTTTCCTTCTTCTTTATATATTCTTTACCTTGGTGTTTCAACCCTTGAAGGTGGTCAGTCAAAGTCTGCTAGTTTTTCTCTTAAGCCATTTGTTTGGATGTATTTGTGTGGGCCCATGTTTACCATATTTAATGGTGTTAGGGTTTTTTGGAAGAAATAAGTTTTTGTTATTACCATTGTAAGATGCAATACAAAAAGTATATACACAAAAATGAAGTCACCTTTTTGAAGAATAAATTATTTGTTTGGCTTATTGTCGGGAGGTTTAGTTTAGTGACCATGAAACTAGGTCACTTGTACAAGAAAACATAAAAGGTCAAAGTATAAAGTTGTTGTAGCATTACTTTTTCTGACTTATTATGCAAGTTAGTATACTGAGAGATCATATTTTATGCTACAGTAAGATATTTGAATGTTTTTAAGGACTTATGAAATGAAGTCCTCCACAAATTATTTTTTTAATATCTTTTCTTCTGATGTGTTTGTCAAACCAAGAGAACTGGTTTTCATTTCAGTGTTTCATTGAATTTTTAAATTCAGGCTGGTGGGAAGGAATATTTGAGGAAATTGGGGGCAGAAATCCCTGAGGTGAAACCATCCGCAATTATTCTAGGCAAGTCAAGTTTTGTGGGAGTGGGTGGATTGGGCATTGATCAGTATACTAAGGTAATGGGTCTCTGGCTGAACAGTGGTAGCTTGGAAATTACAATGCATAACATTATCCTGGATGGGAGGAAACCTATAATGTGTTCCAAATAAAAAGGGTCTGCCATACATTTCAGGTTTTCATTTCTCCTTTTCTTTTTGTAATTGCCCATGTAGCACCGTCTTTCTTAATAAGTAACTTCTGGCCATGGTTGCCTTGATAGGAATGATATCATAGCAAACCTCTAGCTTTTAATTTTTTTTTAAACACCTGGTCTTAATACATACTTTCTTAAGGGTTAGATTGCTAATGCTTTGTAGTGTATTTAATTATCCCATGATTGTAAAATTACCAAAGTGAAACAAAATCAATCATGGAAATGAGTAATGTCCTCTGCCTCTTCCTCACCACACCTTCCCCAAAAAGACATTAGTTGAACTTCCCTCAACTGCACATAAAAACCAAAGAAATTATAGTGAATATGTGTTTCTTGATTCCTTCATACCCAGAGGGTCTCTTTCCATACCACTACTTCTAAGAAGAGGGATTTGAAAAACTGTTCACTACTGACTTCTGTTCAAGGCCATGCCTATGTTTCCTTTGTGTCTTTTGGATGGGAATTGACCTTGCTGCTTTTAATTTAAGGACCATATAGTATGGTCATTGAAAATACATCTCTTCGGTGTTAGACAATTAGTTTACAGAATTGTGCTAAGATATTTAGAAAAAGAGAATGGAACTGCTGTGGTAAAAATCAAGTTGGTTCCAAAACTAACATGGACATCATTTGGTTGTTACGCTTTTCTTTTAAAACTGCCATAATTTATATATTTGTATTGCTCTCTTTTGCATCTGAAATTCTATATATGCTTGTCTACTATATTTTTGTTTACACAAAGAAATATTTTATTATCTGCTACAAAGAAAACTGTTGGGTTGCTTGGAAAAATGAAATGGATCACTGTGCACTGGCAAGCTCCCAAACACCTCAAGACCCTGGACAAGCAATGGGGCTGGGAGGTGCCAGGGGCATAAGCATCCTGTTCAGAAAATCTCATACCCAAGGCTTGAATCAAGAGAATGTTTCAATGGAAGTTCAAACCATGAGCACCAATATTCAGCCATCAACCTGAGGAAGTAGCTTGCTTCTCCTCAAATATGGCATAACGCCTGTGCCACCACTGGGAGCAGTCCCTTCCTCCTCCAAGAGCTCAAGTGGTGCTACTGGTGCTGTTTGAGAATTGGATGAAAAAGCACCCCACCCCTACTCTCCCACATCCAAATCTCTTCATCTTTCACTTTGCAAACTGGCTGTGAAATTACCCTCAAGGCTAAAGGCACACAACACAGGATCCAAACATAAGACCTCAGTTGAAGCTCAGTCACATGAGGGGTTGGGCCAGTGAAGTCCTATTGTAGACCTGGATCAAGATTAAAGATGCAGAATGGCCATCAGGGACCAGGACTCTAGAACCAGAATTCTCATGGTGAAATCTGCCCTGTCCACTTGAATTCAGAAAGTCAATCCATGCAGTACATTTCTAGCTGGAAGCATAAGGATCAAGTCACAGGGCAACCCGTGAAGCCAAAATTCAGTGTTCACAAGAGACACTCAGCTTCTGTACCTGGGATAGTTGTTTTCTTGAAAATTTGTGTTGTGGGGAAAAATCATTATCTGATGATTTTTCAAGGGCTGTGATTGGGATTAGAAAGAAGGTGGGATATTTTCCTAACAGACTTGAAACCTGGGGTTTTCCTCATGCTTTTGGTAAAGATCTGTGGAATCCACTGATTCAAGTGTGGAATCAGTGTAGATGAGCTCGAGTGCTTCCTGGTGGATACCATCATCTAGTGTTCACAGGGATCCTGGACTGCTTCATACCCAAGGACTGCTGTGCCCTCTTTTCCTATTACATCTGTACCTCTGCTGAATTCTGTATTTGTGGTGGCAATGCCAGTGTTAGGAAGCCATGTAGCTTTGCATTTAATCTTGAAAAGAATAAATGATAAATTACTTCATTTCACATTTTTCTTGGAGCTCCCCAAAATGAATATAAAGCCATATTACACAGTGATGACTACCTGCTTGCTAATATGATTGAACTCATCTGGCAGCTGCTGCATGTGTCAGAGCTGCTGAGCAAAGTATCTCCAACCTGAAGAAAGCTCCCTAGATCATCCATGTCAGCACCTCAGACACATTCTGCCAGGAGACAACAGATGCATGAATTTCTCCCTAAACATCTTCTTCATTTTAATTCTTTTCCTTTCTTATAATGCCAGATCATTGATTGGGAAACTGAGGCAAAAATTGCCAGAACATTTAATTAATAATTATCATTAAACCCTGTGTCTTTCTGTTCACTGATTATGTCTCAGGTGGCACAGAAGGTCATGCCCCACTACTCTTTGTTGAGCTGATTGTATCTAAAAGACTGGAATGTTTTGGATACCACAGGCAAGAAATATCTTAAAACCACACAATAAAAAGAGAAACCTTTTTTTGGATGGTCTGTAGGAGGAATGTGGTAAAATGTCTGATGTACTTTCAAAGAAGTAGAAAGTGACATAACAGCACTTATTTACATATGGGTAACCACATCAAAATTCCTATATACATAAGAAAAACTCTCAGAATTATGAGACTTATCAGGAAAGCTTTCTGTGAAACAAGAACTAGAGCTTCTTAACAATAGAGGACAAATTCATAAATTAACTCACAAAGATCTCCTCTAAATTACTGAGTCAAAAGTGAGCTTATTCAAAGATTAAAAATCAGAGAAAAACATTTCAAACTCATTATCATTATTCTCCCAGTTAGTGTAGTTACCATTCTTTTTTATTTCATTCCTGTGTGTTCTATTTAGTTTGGTCATCAATTTAGGAGAATTCTATCCCAAAGATTCCCTCCCACATCCACCCTTTCTCCCTGGACCCCAAAAATGGGCAGTTTTATGTTCAGGTCATGCCCACTGGGGATATCTATGGTGGATGAAGGGTGAGCAGAATGACCATGACTCTTGTCTAGTGCCAGCAGACATTGTATTTCCTAAGACCCAAAGTCAAGGTATAGCCTGCTCCTACCTTTTCAGCCTCCTCTGCTGTGAGCCATTTTGGAACCAAGGGCCTGCAGGCTAATTTAGCATTCCTTGAACAGGTTTTCCATTCTTAGGTAAGCAAGGATATATCTATTGTCACCTGGATTTGGATAGACTGATTCATCATTGAGGTGTAAATGTTTTCTCATTTTTGAAGTCATTTCCTCTTCAACACTTGACAGACTGAGATCTGATAAGGACCTTTTGCAAGCAAGGGGGTTTTCCTACTAATCTCATTAGGATTGAATACTAATTTAATTCAGTCTTCTGAGTCTGCCTCTGACTGGTTGTAGTTATTTGTAATTCCTTGAAAGTGATTTTGACCTAGCATAAGGGCCATGCTAGCCATGTTCTGGGTAGACTTAAAAACATCAGTAATCCAATCTTCTGATTCAGCAGAGAAGGCTCTAATGACCTTGTACATGCTTTGCAATGTCATTCTGGATATTTTCCCCCATTTTCCTTCTCTAGCTCTCTCTCTCCCACCACTCCACCCCTCTCTTTGGTTGCTTTCTCTGATGCCTATTGAAAGAATTGTGTGATGATCAGGATTCTGTCTCAGCATAGAAAATAAACACCTGTTTTTAATTGACCAAGGACAGCAGAAGAGGTATGTTTTTGGTACAGCATTTTTTTTGGCTAAGTAATGTATACTCATTAATTAAAATAGTCCACCTGAATAAAAAATGATTTCACAGGAGGAATGTTTAAAATTTTTTTGAGTTATGTGGTCCCATAAAAGTATGAGTTGCCCTATTGTGATCTGCAGTAATTCATTCCAACAAGATATGAAGAATTCTCAAATAGGAATTTGATAATCTAGATCTAGATATAGTGTAAATGAAAATA
>JAQZBX010063655.1:0-16646 GCA_029593785.1 Cabassous unicinctus | reverse complement strand
AAATGCCTAAGGAGGTGGTCACAACACATCTACAAGACTACTACAATTTTTACCCACACAAATCTTATAAAATCAGAGGACAGTTAAGGAAGTTTCTGTACAGTAATGTGCAGTAAACTGTGACTTCCAATTTCTGCCCAAACACAATATTGGGGTCTCTCTTACCCCATGTCAGGAAAGGCAGATGTTAGGAACCAGGGAGGGAGTTCAAAGTGTGTCACCTGCATCTTTGCAATATGATAGCAGCATCTTACCACTCTGAGAAATAGCAAGAGGCCACCTGAAGCAAATCCTGAAGAAAGAGTCCTGGGAAAGAAGTGCAGTTCTAGGATTTAGCAGGACAGGGAATTTGGACTCTTTCTCATGGGACAACAAGGATCACACTGGGAAAAGAACTTAAAGTGTTTTAGTCCTAGACCCTGTCCAATTTGCCCAACTGGAGGCTTTAATTGGCAGCAATTTTTTTCTCTCAGATGTTTTGCCCATCCTTAGCCTCTGAGCTGTCAGACTGGTAGTACACCTGTCACCTGCTCTGTTGTGGACCCAAGTACAGGTGTGTCACAGATTCTTTAGGTTTGTCCTCTGGGCAATGCAGGCACAGGGAGACACTGGCAAGGCCTCAAGGGAGAAGGAGCCAGGTGTGTCCCTCACTTGCTGAGTTCCAGGGGACCTATGTTCCAGGGGCTGTGTCTTTTCTCCTGCTGATGGCCCTGGCTGCTAGGTTCCAGAAACTCCCCTCCATTGCTGTTTCACCAGCCTACAGAATTAGCAGTTGGGGCTAATGCCCATGTGGCCTCAACTTTCTCTCTGAGTGAAACACTCACAATGGGTGATATTTTTCCTTACTGGACATGGACTGAAAGAAAGGTATGAAATATAAGTATGTATATTTTATGTAATGTTACCAAATTTAATGAATTGGGATATTAAAATATTCCATTAAGCACTAAGAAAGAACCTGTTTACTTTTGCGGTGGATATATTTATAGTTATGTTGCAGGTTTTATTTAAGTATGATTTATTTAAATGTAATACACATAAAGTAAAATTCACACTTTTAGGTATACAGCTATACACATTCTGAAAAAATATGTACAGTTAATAGTCACCACCACTATCTACATGTAGACATTTTGTATCAACCAAAGATGCCTTCAAGTATCTTTGATAGCAGTACCTCCCCCCTCCAACTCATATCCTGGGACCTTTGATCTAATTTGTATCCCTTTATATTTAGATCTCTCAGGATATCATGTAAATTGGAACATATATAACTTTTTGAAACAAGTTTCTTCAGTGCAGCCTAATTAATTCCTTTGATATACAACCATGCTGTCATGTATATAAATAATTTATTTCCTTTTTTCACTAATTAGTTTTCCATTGTATGGATGTGTCAGTTTGTTTGTCCATCCATTTGTTGTTAGGCATTTGAGTTGTTTCCACCTTAGGATTTTATGTTATGATGCTATAAATATTCCATATCTTTATCCCTTTGGTGATGTAAAATTTAATTTAGGCATAAAACTTTGAGATATTCTTTGAGTATATTGCACAATAATTTACTCTTCAGACTAAAAGTTTATATTTCTAACAACTATTTTCCAGACTCTACCTCCATGAGTCTGCTCAGTATCCTTAGTTTGTATCAGTGTGATAATGCAATATTTGTCCTTTTGTGTCTGGGTATTTCACTCAACATAAGGGTCTGGGTGTGGGGAGTTATATGGGAATTCCCTAAAAATTTTATAAACAAATAAATTTCATTGATACATATTAATAAAGTATACAATTCATCCAAAATGTACAATCAATGGTATTCAGTATAATCACATAGTTGTGCATTCATCACTTCAATCATTATTAGAACAATTTCATTATTTCAATAATAATAAAAAACAAAAAACAAACAAACAAGAAAATTCCTTACCTCTCAACCTTTGTGTGCCTCCCCCACTGTACATAGCTGCTTTTTCTGTGAACTCAATCCAAGTGTACAATCAATGGCTTTTAGCATAATCATGATGTTGTGCATTCATCATCTCAAAAATTTTAGAACAATTTCGTTACTCCAAAAAGAAAAACTTCACACCCCTTAGCATTCCTTCCTCAGATCTATAAATCCTCTAACCTCATTTCATCTTTATAAATTGATTTATATTTACATTTCATATAAATGGATTCATACAATATGTAACACACTGTGGCTGGTCTCCTTCACTTAGTATAATGGGATTTTTTGTCTGATATTAACATTTTGTAGCATTAACTTATATTTGTTCAGTTTCAAAGAAAAACAGTCATATATGCAATTCTACACATATTCACTTTTCACATCATATATTTATATTTAACATAATGTATTTAGTTCTCTTGTGTATGGCTTGCTTCAATCAACATACTGTCCTCAGGATCATTCGTGTTGTCATATGTTTCACAAATTAATTTCTTCTTATCACTGCATAATATTCCATCAAGTGTATACTCCAAATTTTTTTATCAATTCTTCAGTTGATGGACACCTGGGTTGTTTCCAACTTTTGGTTATCATGAATAATGTTGCTATAAACATCAGTGCACAGATGTGTATTCATGTCACCTCTCTCAGTTCTTCTGGGTATATACCTAGCAATGATATTGCCAGGTCACATGGCAAGTCAATATTCAACTTCCATGGGAACTGACAAACAGTCCTCCACAGTGGGTGTACCATTTTATCTTCCCACCAACTGTGAATAAGCATTCCTATCTCTCCACATGGTCTCAAACATTTACATTTTTCCTTCTTTTTAATAGCAACTAGTCTGATAGGTGTAAACTGATATCTCATTATAGTTTTGATTTGCATTTCTCTAATTTCTTGTGCTGTTGAACATTGTTTCATGTATTTCTTCACCTTTTGTATTTTTTTCTTTGGATAGTTGCATTTTCAAGTCTTTTGCCCATTTTTTAATCCATTGCTTTGTCTCTTTATTGTTGAGTTGTATGATCTCCTTATATTTTATAGATCTTAAACCCTTATCAGATATGTGATTGCCAAATATTTTTTCCCATAGAGTTGGCTGCCTTTTCACCCTTTTGACAAAGTCCTTTGAGGTGCAAAAGTGTTTAATTTTGAGGAGGTCCCATTTATCTATTTTTTCTTTTGTTGCTTGTCCTTTGGGCATAAGATTTAAGAAACTACAAACTACCACTAGATCTTGAAGATGTTTTCCTACATTTTCATCTAAGAGTTTTATGTTTGCTGTTTTATATTTAAGTCCTTGATCCATTTTGAGTTAATTTTTGTGTAAGTTGTGAAATAGGGTCTTCTTTCTTTCTTTTGGATATGGCTATCCAGTTCTCCCTGCACCATTTGTTGAATAGATTGCTCTGGCCCAGCTGGGTGGG
Organism: Cabassous unicinctus; assembly: GCA_029593785.1. Classification (NCBI taxonomy): domain Eukaryota; kingdom Metazoa; phylum Chordata; class Mammalia; order Cingulata; family Chlamyphoridae; genus Cabassous; species Cabassous unicinctus. The sequence continues at coordinate 13,256 of JAQZBX010063655.1, read as the reverse complement.
CTTAACAGCCTTGTCAAAAATCGCTTGACTGTATATGTAAGGGTCAATTTCTGAGTTCTTGATTTGTTTCCATTGGTCAATCTGTTTGCCCTTATACTAGTACCATGCTGTTTTTAACCACTGTAGCTAAGTAATATGCCTTAAAGTAAGAAAGTGAGTGTCCTCCAACTTTTATTTTATTTTTAAAGATATTTTTGGCTATTTGGAGCCCCTTACCTTTCCAAATAAATTTGATGATTGGCTTTTTGATTTCTGCAAAAATGGCTGTTGGGTTGTTTATTGGGATTATATTGAATTTGTAATCAGTTTTGGTAGATTAGACATCTTAAAAATATTTAGTCTTCCAATCCATGAACACAGAATATCTTTACTTTTAAGTCTTCCGTTTTTGTTAAACAATGTTTTGTAGTTTTCTGAATACAGGTCCTTTATGTCCCTGGTTAAGTTAATTCTTAAATATTTAATTGTTTTACTCGCTACTATAAATGGAATTTTTTTTTCTGAATTCTTCCTCAGACTGCACATTAGTAGTATATAAAAACACTATTGATTTTTGCCTATTAACCTTGTTTCCTGACAATTTGCCAAACTAGTCTATTAATTCTACTAGCTTTATTGTGGGTTTTTAAAGGATTTTCTTGATATTAGATCATGTCATCAGTGAATACTGCAAGTTTTACATCTTCTTTTCATATTTGCATGCCCTTTTATTTCTTTGTCTAGCCAAATTGCTCTAGCTATACATAGGGCATTTTGGGGGTATTGAAATTGTTCTGCATGATCTTGAATTCATGGATAAAGGCCATTATACAATTTGTCAGAACCTATAAAAGTTTTACAATGCAAAATGTAAACCATCATGTAAACTATTGACCATAGTTAGTAGCAATGCTTCAGTATTTGTTCAGTTGTATCAAATGTACCATACTCATGTAAGACGTTATTAGGCAAGGGTGAGGGAGGGTACATGGGATTCCCCTATATTTTCTATGTGACTTTTCTGTAACCTAAAGCATCTTGGAAAACATAGTGAAAAAAAAATTAGACACGGTAGGAGCATAAGGAAGAAATTATCAATATACATAAAAGATAACAGATCTTATGGCAAAAGGCAGAATGCCATTTTTCTTTTACTTTTACTTTTAATTGTTTTAATTTATTATTATTTTTGGCTTTGCTTTTGGGGAGATATTGGATTGTAGAGTGTTACATCTGTGGCAAGGGAGGGTAAATGTAGTGGGGTGTCAGTGGTGGGAGGTTGTATGAGGAGGGTTGCATCTGGGACATGCCTCTATGGAATATGAATGTGTTCACGTAGTAATGGGATTTTGTCTTGGTGAGTGGAGACCCACAGAATAACTGATGGAATATTGAAGTCTTAACTTTGGGAGTCCTACAACATTCTCTAATAAAGTGGCAAGAATCTCTAGACTACATGGAAATTGCCTAGCAAAGGAGGACAGACCAATATGCCAGGCCCTTGATATTGATGCATGTACTTATGAACCTTTTTCTCATGAAATTGAAACTTAGTCTAGATATTTATATTGTCAAAGAGTTACCTCCTGAGAGCCTCAGTGCTCAAATGTGGCCTCTCTGTAAGCCAAACTCAGAATACAAACTCACTACATTTCCCATCCCTTGGCATGGGAAATGACTCCTGGGGGTAAACCTCTCAGGCACCAAGTGATTATTACCATGAGCTAACTAGTGATGCATTTGGGAGAAGACCTTGTCTAGAATGGGGAAATATTGGATACAAATCAGTATTTATAGCCAAGAGATTTCAAAGTGAGTTGGGATGTCATTCTAGAGGTTATGCTTATGCATGTTTCAGAAGGATCTTACTGACTGTCACAGTAAAGAGTGCCTCAAGCAGGGGAGCTCCTGATTGCTCTAGAGACATCTAGAAGCTATATGCAGGGCAGGCAACCCCAGAAAATTGACACAACATTGGTGGGCCTTATGTTATAATATACGATAATCTATCTCCCCAATATTTCAGGGTTAGACTCATTTATGTTTTTCTACACATAGTTCTTCTTGCCCTTTTATTTGAAGTAATAAATAACACTATACTTGTTAAATACATGTCCCAGAGACTTAAATCTTCTCCCTGTTCATATGCCTGCTGAGTCCTGACTCTCAGCAGAGTTGCAGCCAGCATCTACTCTCCAGTTCATTGAACTTACCTAGGATAACTAACAAAAGGATGGTGATGGACAATGCCCATTCCAAAAAAAAAACATAGTTTACCAAAAACTGCAACTGAAAATTTCATGCATCATCCCCATGGTATCTAAATCCCCTCTCAATTGGAAGCAAAGTGACCATCACCATCCCCAAATCCTCAAGATACATGAATGAACAAAATAAATGGAGAATGAAACTATGGACTAAAGTAGGTATTATTTTTCTTGTGATGGAAGGGCTTGTAACACTGATATAAAGACATAGGTCAACAGAGGTTCTGAGGGGAGGGAAACAGAATAATATGTATAACATGGGGTATTTTTGTAACATTGTAATTGCTCTGCATGATATTGCAATGACAGATACAAGCCATTATACATTTTGTAAAAACCTAAAAAATTTTGTGGTATAAACTGTAAATCATAATGTAAACTATAGACCATTGTTAGTATAATAGAAATGCTTCAGTATGTTATCATCACTTATAACAAATGTACCAAAATAATGAATGATGCTTAAGTAGGAGAAATGTGGGGGTGAAGGGGGATATAGGGGAATCCTTTATATTTTCAATGTAACATTTATTTAATCTAAAACTTCCTTAAAAATAAAGAAAGAGAAAAGGGATTATAGATTACTAGAGATGAGGGGAGTAGGAATAGGTAATTAATGTTTAATGGGTGCAGAGTTTCCATTTGTTGTGCAAGAAAAATTTTGGCAAAGGATAGTGGTGATTGCCATTATAAATGTGATTACCACTGAATTTTATATTTGAAAGTGTAAAAGGGGAAATTTTATGTTGTATATATGGTATTATATACAGACAAATAAAATTTGCCTCATTTTTTTATGCTCTTGATAAACTGTAGGTGGAAACATGGTCATTTGGTTTTAGGAGATAAGGCCCAGCTTTAACTAAAACAGTGAAGAAAAAGCCAAAGGCTGCCTTGAAGACACTGATTTCGTGTGCCACAGACCAGGACACTGCTTCACAACTCCCAATAGTGTGAGGGACAGGGAGACAAAGAAGCTGATGCAACAAACTGGATCATAGACATAGAAGAACAAAGTGTCAAAGTGAAACCTTATCACACACACTAAAATAACAACAAAATAAAAGCATTTAGTAGAGAGAGAAGCTAATCAACTGAATAAACCCAAGATAAACAGATGCCTCAAAAAAATAAAGTTATTAGTCATACTAAGAAACAGGAAGACATGGCTCAGAACAATAAACAACCAGGAGGAGATGCAGGAAATAGAAACACTAATCAGAGATGTCAAAACAAATATCATGAGTCAGTTTATTGAAGGGAAGGAAGAGATTAAGGATATTAGGAAGACACTAGAGGCCCACATAATGAGCAGGAAGGAGTTGTACTCCCATCCTGGGTAGGAATGATTTGTTCACAAAGAGGCAGGAGTCTCTCCAGAGCATGGGCCTTTCCTAATAGGGGAGGACAAACTAGTGTGTCAACACCTCAGTGTTGTTGCTAGTAACTATGAGTCTTGTCATCCAAGGATTAAAGCCAGGGGTTCACCATGGGCCCTGAGGTGATGGGGAGGAATAGAATAGATTGAACAAGGGGTATTTAGTCGGCAATGGAAGTGTTCTAGATGATCTTGAAATGATGGATGCAGGCCATGTTAAATATCATCAACATTTATAAAAGTACACAGTCTAAAATGTAAACCATAATGTAAACAATTGACCATGGTTAGTAGCTATGTTTCAGTATTTGTATATCAGTTATAACAAAGGTACCATCTACAAATATATGGTTAGGAGGAAAAGGGGAGGATGCTGGGCATATGAGAGTCCCTGTATCTTGTACTTTACTATGACCTAAAACTTCTTTGAAAAGAAAATGAAAAACAGTAAGACACTAGTGAATAAATGGAAGAAAATGTGACTGTACATACAGGATACCAGATATTACAGTAATGAAAGGCAAAATATCAAAAATTTCTTTAAAATAGTTTTCATTATTTTTTTAATATCCCAATCTTTTAATTATCAATTTTTAAAAATTTTTATGTATTTTATTTCTTATATTTAAACATATCATTATTATTTCATTTTCCTATTAATGTATTTGGCTACTTTAATGGCTTCATTTTTGAAGGAGGTTTGGATCACAGAAGGGTTACAATTGGGTCAAGGGAGGATCATTTGTGTGGGCTCACAGTGATGGGGAATACATGGGAGAAAGTTCACCTGGGCATACATATAAGGTATATAAAATGGTCAAATGTTCATGGGGCATTGTCACAGTGGGTGGAGACTCACACAATAACCAAGAGAATATTGAATTCCCATCCTGAGAACTCTGCCACATTCTCTATTGGAGAAGCAACAGTATCCCAAGTGAAGGGGTAGTGACTGGTGAAGGAGGATGATACATGGATGGGCCCTTGATATTGACGGCTATGCTTATGAGACTTTGTTCTTGAAATTGAAACTTAGCCTAGTTTTGTGGAGTGCCTAAGAGTGCCTCCTGAGAGCATCCTTGTTGCTCAAATATGGCTCTCTCTAAGCCAAACACAGCATATAAATGCATTACCTATCCTCCAGTGTGGGACATGACTCCTGAGGGTGAACCTCCCTGGCTCTGAGGGATTACGACCAAGTACCAACTACCAATGCAACTGAAAAAAGACCTCAAATAAAAGGGGGAAAAGGTAAAGACAAATGAGTTTATATGGCTACAAGACTTCAAAGTGATTTGGGAGTTCATCCCAGAGGTAATGTTTATGCACATCTCAGCAGCATCTCATAGACTGCCAAAGTGCATACTACCACCCAAATAGTGGGGATCCTGAGGGCTCTGGAGACACCCAAGTGTTATAATCAGGGCAGATAGCTCCAGAGTTTGGTGCCTTGCCTGTGGGCCTTACTTTGGAGTTTGTGCTCCTGAGAGTGACAGAGTTGCACAGAATTATGGCTTCCCTACAAATGGCTCATCTGTCCCTTCTATTTAAACCTATACTTGGTGTGGGAGTTTGTAGGTGTACATCCAAGAAACTGAAGTCTTTGTCTGTCCATGTGCCAGCTGGGCCTGGAATCTCAACATAGTTACAACATCTACTTTACAGTTCATTGGACTCACCAAGGATAACTAACAAGGAGGTGAGGACTGACAACCACTTTACCAAGGAAATGAGAGCTGACTACTGCAAGCAAGAGAGTCCCATCCACCAGCTGTATGGGATCAATGTCTCTGCTCAATTTTTAGTTTAGTGGACATCACCATCCCAGAATCCTCAGGATTGGGAAATGAGCTATGGACTAGAGAGGATTTATTGTTATTTAACTCTAGACATATTGTGATTCTAGCATTGGAAGAAATTACAACATTGATCGGATGCAGTGACCACTGGAAACTCTTGGGGCAGGGAGGGGGAAAAACAGTTGTAATACAGGGAATTTTTCAGGAGTTGGAAATCATCCTGAATGACATTGCAATGACAGATATAGGCCATTATATATCATTACATAACATGCAGAACTGTGCAGGAGAGAGTGTACATTGCAATATGAACTATGGTCCATGCTCAGTGGCAAAGCCCCAGGATGTGTTTATCAATTACAATGAATGTGCACCCTAATGAAGGATGTTGATGTGGGAGGGTGTGGAAGGTGTGGGGAGTGGGTCATATAGGAATTTTACAAGTAAACAATACCCCAAAAAGGGTGGGAGAAGCTATACTAATATCAGACAATATAAACTTTAAAAGCAAAACTATTTTAAGAGACACAGAAGGGCACTATATATTAATAAAAGGAGTAATGAATCAAGAAGAAAGACCAAAGTTAAACATTTATGCACTTACCAAGAGTGCTTCAAATTACATGAGGCAAACTCAGAAATACTAAGTGGAGAAATAGATGCCTCTGCAATTATACTGGAGACTTTAATACAAAATTATCACCAGTAGAGAGAACATGTCAACAGAGAATCAATAAAGAAACAAATATCTTGAATACTACATTAGAAGATCTGGACCTAGTAGACATATACAGAACATTATACAAAATTGTAGAGGGATATACATTCTTTGCACGTGCACATGGATCATTCTCCAGGATAGACCACATGCTAGGCCACAGAACAACTCTCAATGAATTTAGATAGACTGAGATTACACAAAATAATTTCTCTGAATACAATGGAATGAAGCAGGAGATCAAGAAGGGGCAGAGAACCAGATTAGGCGCAAAGATATTGAACTTAAGACAGTGGGACAAGGAAGAAATTGCAAAAGAAATCAGGAACTAACTTGAAATGAATGAAAATAAGAACACAACATATCAAAACCTATGGGATGCAGAAAAAGCTGTATTGAGAGGGAAATTGGTAGCCAAAAATGCTTATATTAAAAAAGAAGAAAGACATAAAATCAAAGACCTGACTGCACACCTGGAGGAAGTTGGAAAAGTCAACAAACTAACACCAAAAGAAGAAGAAAGATGGAAATAACTATGATTAGAGCAGAGCTAAATGAAATTGAAAATAAGAAAGCACTAGAAAAAATATACAAAACCAAAAGTTGGTTCTTTAATAAGATTAAATAAATTGACAAAACTTTGGCTAGATTAACAAAGAAAAAATAGAGAAGTCTCACATACATAAAATAAGAAATGAGGAAGGGGATATCACCACTGACTTCACAGAAATAAAGTGTATCATAAGAGGGTACTTTGACAAATTGTATGCCAAAAAGATGAATAATTTCGAGGAAATGGACAAATTCCTAGAAACATACAAGCAGTCTACATGGATGAAATACAAAATTGATAAACTCAATACACCAATCACAAGGAATGAGCTAGAATTTGTCATCAAAAACCTCTCAACTAAGAAGATCCCAAGAAAAGACAGCTTCACAGGAGAATTTTATCAAACATTCCAGAAAGAACTAACACAGTCCTGCTTAAACTATTCCAAAAAATAAATGTGGAGGGAACATTGCCTAACTCATTCTGTGATGCCAACATCACCCTAATACCAAAGCCAAACTAAGACACCATGAGAAAGAAAAACTATAGACAAATATCTCTAATGAAACTTAATGCTGAAATCCTCAACAAAATATTTCCTAATTGTATTGAACAACACATCAAATTAATTATATACTATGACTAAGTGGGTTTCATCCCTGGTATGCAAGGATGGTTTAACATAAGAAAATCCATGTAATAGAGCACATAAACAGATAAAAATAATCACATGGTCATATCTATAGATGCAGAAAAAGTATTTGAGAATATAAAACACACTTTACTGATAAAAACACAACAAAAGATAGGAATAGAATGATACTTCCTCAACATGATAAAAGGTATCATGAAAAACCCACAGCTAACATCACACACGATCGTGAATTCCTAAAAGTGTTTCTCTAATATTGGGAACAAGACAAGGATGCCCACTCTCACTGTTCTTATTCAACATTGTGTTAGAAGTACTTGCTCAAGCATTTAGGCAAGAAAAATATATAAAACACATCCAAATTGGAAAAGAAGCAGTAAAACTTTCACTATTTGCAGATGACATGATCCTATATATAGAAAGCCCTGAGAAATAAAAAACAACGTTTCCAGAGCATATAAATAATTTCATGAAATTAGCAAGTTATAACATAAATATGCAAAATCTGTAATATTTCTGTACACCAATAATGAGCAATCTGAGGAGGAAATCAAGAAAATAAACCCATTTACAATAGCAACTAAAAGAATCAAATACCTAGGAATAAATTTAACTAAAGATGTAAATGACTTATACTTAGAAAACTACACATCAGTGTTAAAGGAAATCATAGAAGACATAAATAAATGGAATAATATTTCCTATACATGGATAGGAAGACTAAACATCATTAAGATCTCTAAGCTATCCTAATTGATTTACAGATTTAAGGCAATCCCAATAAAAATTATCAGAGAATTTTTTTTTACAGAATTGGAAAAGCTAAGTATGACATTTATTTGAAAGGGTAAGGGGCCCTGAATAGCAAAAAATATATTGAAAAAAATGAAATCAGAGGAATCACACTACCTGACTTCAAAACATACTACAAGGCTACAGTGGTCAAAACTGTATGGTATTCGCAACAGGATAGGTTCTGACCAATGGAACCAAATTGAGAGTTCTGATATAGATTCCCTCTATGCAGTAACCTCATATTCAACAAGGCCACCAAGCCCACTCAACTGGGAGAGAATAGCTTCTTCAACAAATGGTGCCTGGAGAACTGGATATCCATATCCCAGAGAATGAGAGATGAATACCACTTCACACCTTATACAAAAATTATCTCAAGATGCATCAAAAATATAAATAAAACAGCCAAGAATATAAAGGTCATAGAAGATAATGCAAGGAAGCATCTACAGGATCTTGTATTATAAAATGGTTTCATGAACTTTATGCCCAAAACACAAGCAACAAAAGAGAAAAATAGATAAATGGGATTTCCTCAAAATAAAAAATTTTGCACCTCAAAGGAGTTTGTCAAGAAACTGAAAAGGCAGCGTAATCAATGTGAAAAAATATTTGGTAATCATTTTCCTGATAGGGGCCTAATATCTAGCATATATAAAGAAATCCTACACCTCAAAAAGAAAAAGACAAACAACCCATTTAAAAAATGGGCAAGGCCATGAGATTGAAGCATTCTTTCAATGAGATGTGGAGTGGTCATCACCATCCCAGAATCCTTAAGATTCTGGAATAACCTATAGAGAAAAGTAGACTTATTAGTATTCTACTATAAACTTATTGTGATTCTAGCAATGGAAGAAATTATATCATTGGTGTGGAGACTGTGGCCACTGGAGTTTCTGAGGGCAGAGACAGGTGAAATATGGGGCCATTTTTGGGACTTGAGTACTGTCCTGAATAACATTACAACAGCACATACAAGCCTTTACATTTATTGCCATAACCTGCAAAATTGTGTGGGAGAGAGGGTTAAATACAATGTAAATTGTAATCCATGCTTCATGACAATGTTCCAAAATGTTTTCATCAATTGTAATAAATGTATCACACTAATGAAGGATGTTGTTAATATGGGAAAATGTGGGATGTGTAGGGAGTGGGACATATGGGACTCCTCTATATTTTCATGTAACATTTATCTAATGTAAATATCTTTTTTGAAAAAATAAAAAATATTTTTTAAAAAGTGTCACCCCCCAAAAAAAATAGGAAAGTGATTTGAATAGACACTTCTCCAAAGAAGAATTGAAAGCAGGGACATGTACAGATATAGACACAATAATGTTCATAGTGGCATTATTCATTATTGTCACAAATTGGAAATAACCAAAATGCCCATCAACAGATGAGTGGATAAACCAATTGTGGTACATACATGCATACAATGGTATATTACTCAGCTGTAAGAAGGAATGCCATATTAACACACAGGATAACATGGATGAATCTTGAAGACCTTATGTTGAAGGAAACAAGCCAGGCACTGAAGGACAAACATTACATGACCTCACTGATATGAATTAAGAAATTGAGCAGGTTCACAGTGCTAGAGTCTGGAAGACAGGTTTACAGGAGACAGAATAGAAGAAGTTTGTGTGTCAATGTCCATATGGGCAAAATCTATGATAAGGTGGAAGAGTGTACTTGTACAGTGGATGGGGATAACTGTGGTGCAGTGATGCTATTGGGCTGGATGGTGTTGGCCTGTGTTGGGGTTTAGGGTGAGGAGGGTGGGTTAGACTGTCCATGGAACAGTTGGAGGAGGGAGCAAGTGAGCTCTGGTGATTTGTGGGTATTTGGTTGAAACTACAATGCTGGGAATGTTCTTTTGGCACATATGGTCTGGGATGGTTACCAGTTTATGGTGTTGGATGTGGGGGGTACATGGGACAGGTCACACCTAGGGCAGGCTTCTAGGGAGTGTGAAGCATTCATCTTGTCCTAGTGTGTTGTATCAGGGGATTGTGATTCAAATAATGCAGGGGAGAGTGTTGGAATCCCATCCTGGGGAGTCCTGCTATGATCTCAAATAGAGGGGCAAGAGTTTCCTGAGAGCATAGTCAGTGCCTAATAGAAGAGTACAGGTCATTATGTTAAGCCCTCAAGGTTGTTGCAAGTAATTATGAATCTGATCCTTCATGAGTTATTCTTGGTGATTACCATGGGTCCCGTGGTGAGAGGGAGGAAGGAATAGAATAGATGGAACATGGGACATTTTGGGTGATGGAATTGTTCTACATGATCCTGGAAGGAGAGGTACAGACCATGTCAAACTTCCTCAAAATCTATAAAATTGTACAGTCTAAAATGTAAACCACAATATCAACCATTGACCATGGTTAGTAGCAATATTTCAATATTTGTACATCAAATATTAATTGTGCATGTAAAATGTTATTAGTAGGGGAAAGGAGAAAAGAAAGAGGACATTGAGTATATGGAGATCACCTATATGCTGTATGTGACTTTTTTGTAACCTAGAGATTCTTTGAAGGCAAAATGAAAAAAATAAGACATTGGGTGTATAAATGGAAGGAAATGTTACTGTGCATAGAAGACAACAGATCTAACAGTGATGAAAGACAATGTTAAAAAATTTAATTTTATATTTCTTATTTTTATATTTCAAACTCTTAAAAATTTATTATTTTATTCATAATTTTAAAAACCATCATTATTATATCATTTTCCTATTAATTGTATTCAGTTATTTTTTTTTGGCTTCAATTTTCAAGAAGTTTTGGATCACAGAAGGGTTACAACTGTGGCAGGGGAGCATCAATGGTGCAATGTGTCAGAGATGGGGGATGCATGGGAGGAGGTTCACCTCAGGCAATCCTATAAGGCATATGAATGTGTTCAAGTGCTCATGGGGCATGGCCACAGTGGGTGGAGCCCCACACAATAACTAAAAAAAAAAATACAAATTCCTATCCTGGAGAGCTTTGCCACATACTCTAATGGGGCAGTAAGAATCCCCTAAGTACAGGGGCAGTGACTCCTGAAGGAAAATGGGCCATTGTTGGGCCCTTGATTATGGTGACTGTAGTTATGAACCTTTAATTTTGAAATTGAAACTTAGCATAGTATTATAGGGTACCTTAGCATTACCTCCTGAGACACTCCATTTTGCCCAAATGTGGCCTGTCTCTAAGCCAAATCTCAGCACACAAATGCATTACCTTCCCCCCAGCATGGGCCATAACTACTGAGAATGAGCGTCCCTGACACTGAGGGATTACTACCAAGAACCAACTACCAATGCAAATGGAAAAAGACCTTTACCAAAAGGGGGAAAGGGTAAAGACAAATGAGTTTATATGACTCAAGAGACTTCAAAGTGAGTCAGGAGATGATTTCAGAGTTTATGTTTATGCACATCTCAGCAGGAACTCATTGACTGACAAAGTAAATATTACCTCAAATAGTTGGGATCCTGAGGGCTCTGGAGACATCCAGGCACTATAGGCAGGGCAGACAGCTCAGGAGTTTGGCACCCTGACAGTAGGCCCTATTTTGGAATTTATGTTCCCCAGTGTAATAGAGTTGGACTCAGTTGTATTTTCCCCACACACAGCTTTGCTGCCCCTCTATTTTAACCTATACTTAGTACTATAATTGATAGATGTATGTGTAAGAGACTTAAATCTTTGGGCTGTCTATGTGCTGTTTGGGCACTGAATCTCTACAGACTTGCAACGCCTACTCTCCAGTTCATTGGACTCACCCAGGACAACTAACAAGGTGATGATGACTGAAAATGACCATCTCAAGGAACAGAGAGTCCACACTTGTAAACAAGAAAGTCCCACCCATCTGTCCAATGGGATCTAAGCCCTGTCTCAATTAGAGGAGGAGTTGGCATCACTATCACAGAATCTTCAGGATTGGGGAATGGACAATGGATTAAAGTGGACTTACAGATACTTTACTGTGGACGTTTTGTGATCTTAGCAATGGAAGAACTTTTATCATGGATGTATAGGCAATGGCCACTGGAGGTTCTGAGGGATGGGAGAGGGAAAAATAGTGGTAATTTGGGAGCATTTTTGGACTTGGGAAGTATCTTGAATGACATCGCAATGACAGATACAGGCCATTGTATATCTTGTAATAACTTGAAAAAGTGTGTGACAGAGTGTAAACTACAATGTAAGCTATAATCATCACTTAGTGGCAATGTTCCAAGATATGTACAACTATTGTGGCAAATGTACACACTAATGAAAGATGCTGTTGATGTGGGAAAATATGGGAGGGCAAAGGAGCAGGGCATATGGGAATCTCCTATATTTTTTGTGTAACATTTATGTAATGTAAGATACTTAAAAAATAAAAATAAAAAAGTATATTAAAAATGAAGAAAGAAATGGTAAATGTGGTGGGGAAGATTGAGAAAGGCTAGGAGACTACTACAGTCACAATGTCAAAGACTGGAGTTCTGACCAGTCAAGAAATGAGAATTTGTCAGATGTGCATGTGTCCCAAAAATGCTGAAAGGAAGGGGGTGTGGTGAAGAAAAAGCATAGGAGTCAAGAAGCACAGCAAAGCTATGTCCTGAATGTGAGTCAGGATGGTGTAGCTGTGAATGGGAAAGGAGAAAACAAGGAAGAGCAAGCTCAAGGAGGAGTCTAGAGATCAGTTTTGGCACATTATATGCCCATGTGGAGGTGTTGTGGAGGAAACTGTGTGTGAATCTGGACTGCATGGAAAAGATTAAGAGATTAATAGAGGAGAAGCCATACCAGTATAGATGGTTATTTGAAGGCAAGAGACTGAATGCAAGCAGTGAGCATGTGAGTTATTGTAGAAGAAAAGTGGACTTAGCATGGAACCTGGGAGTAACAGTAATGTTTAGAAACTTTGTAGAAAAAGAGAATCCAGAAGAGGAAACAGAGAAGGAATGGGTAATGAGGCTAGATAAAAAAGAAAAAGGAGAATGTGGTTAACTGGAGGCCAAGTGTTGGAAACATTCCACAAGAAGAGGGACCAACTGTGTCAAATGTGGCTGAGGGAGTAAATAAAAGAGGGTTATAAAAGAGATCATCTTGAGGT
>JAQZBX010063654.1:0-16640 GCA_029593785.1 Cabassous unicinctus | reverse complement strand
AAAAAAAAAAAAAATTTATATGGAAGGGTAAGGGTCCCAAATAGCAAAAAACAAAAACACCTTGAAAAAGAAGGAAGTTGGAGGACTCACACAGCCTGAATTTAAAGCATATTACAAAGCTACATTAGTCAAAACAGCATAGTACTGGCACAAGGATAGATATATTGACTGACAGTTTGAAGCTGTCCAGAAGATCATGTCCTTAGAGCTAATCCATTCCTGTGGGTATGAACCTATTGAAGGTGGGACTGTTTGATTAGATTACTTCAGAAGAACATGACCCAGGGTAGCTCTTAATCCTCTTACTGTGTCCTTCGTAAACAGATGAATACAGAGACAGAGGGCTGCAGAGACAGAGACAAGGCCACATGTGCTCCAACAGGAACCCACAAGAGCAAGAAGCTAAGGGAGAAAGCCACAGATGGAGCACCCAGAAGCAGAAAGCAACAGAAATGGAGGAGAAGGCAGAGACTGGCAAACTGTGACAGAGGAGTCCAGGATCGCCCACAGCTGGTCTTCAGGGAGAAAAGCATTGCCCGAGGAAGCCTTGATTTGGACATTTTCATGACCTCAGAACCATAAGCTTTTCAGTTAATAAATCCCCGTTGTAAAAGCCAACCCACTTCTTGAATGCCTTGGCAGCTCTAGCAAACTAAAACAATGACCAATGGAACTGAATTTAGAGTTCAGAAATAGACCCTCACATCTGTAGCCAATTGATGTTTGAAAAGGCTGCCAAGTCCACTCAATCAGGAAAGAATAATCTCTTCAACATATAGTGCTGGGAAAACTGGATATCCATACGCAAAAGAATGCAAGAGGGCTCCCTTCTTGACCCCTACCTAGCTCTTCCTCCCTTCCCACATTCCTTCCTGTCTCTGTTGCTTCAGGCATCGCCACTCCTGTAGAACCTCCTTGCTCAGGGATAGGGTCTTGGGCCTCCATGTTACTGTGGGACAAAGAGCTCAAGGAGATCAAGGAGACATGCTTTTCCCACAGTCAGATTATGTGCTTCTAAAACAGGTTCACTATTTTGGACAAAGCAGAGAACGGGACTATCAGCCAGGAAGATTTCCAGCACACTCTAGAATTTGCCATCAACCCACTGGGGGACCAGATCATCAATACCTTCTTTCCAGAGGGAGAGCGCCAGGTAAACTTCTATGGATTCATGAGAACTTTGGCTCACTTCCGACCCATTGAGGATAATGAAAAAAGCAAAGATGTGAATGGACCATAACCAGTCAACAGTCAAAGCAACCAACTGCATTTTGCTTTTCAACCATATGATTTGGATAAAGATGACAAGATCTCCAGTGATGAGCTGTAACAGGTGTTACGCACGATGGTTGGAGTGAATATCTCAGAGGAGCAGCTGGGCAGCATTGCAGACAGGACCATCCAGGAGCCGATCAGGATGGGGACAGTGCCGTATCTTTCACAGAATTTGTTAAGGTTTTGGAGAAGGTGGACGTAGAATAGAAAATGAACATCTGATTCCTTCACTAAAGGACTAAGACCAAACTATTTCTTGCTTTCTAGTATTAAAGAACTGGAACTTTAGAGTCCCCTGTGTACCAGCCCCACCTCCACCCCATTATCCCCTTTCTCCAAAATACTACTGCTGTTGTATGACAAACCCAGATATGTTTTGTCAACACAAACTTGCCTTTGGTGTAAACAGAGAGTTACAGAATGGTACCTCCAGTCTCTTTTCAGTATCCATTCACTGGTTCTCATTTAAAATATCATCATCTCCTGTTCTGCTGCTGAATGTCACACACCCATTCAGTCTGAGAAAGTGAGAGAGAGAATCATGCCAAGAACCAGTCAGCTAAGCTCTTTCACTGGATGTAGACTGTAGCCATGCTGCCTTCCCTCCAACTAGGCTTTAGTATGCTCCTTCAACCTTTTCTATATGTTCCTTGCTTCCTACTTCTCTGTCACCCAACATACCAATCGCTAGGGTTTTCAATCTCCTCCTTTTTATTAAGTATCAAAATCCTCCTATGTTCTACTTGGTACCACAAGCCATGCCTGTTAAATATACTTCTGACTTGGCAGGAGAGTTCAATGTTCTAGAAGTTTTTGTCTACCTTCAGTCTTAAATGGGTCTCTGGGATGTTGCCTTTCCAGGAGCTTTTCGGTAACCAGCACTTCCCTCAGAAGAATGTGACGGTCTCTTGGTCCCCTGCACTCTGCTCTATCATCAAAGCGCTGCTAGATGGAGATGTTCTTGAGAGGTGGTGGCCTTGGTGACAGGTGTAGAGCCAAGTCTTTTAGGTGGCTTGTCCTGGTCATTACACCTCTGACCTTTGATTCCAACATATGTTCCTACATGGCTACTCTTGTTAGTACAGTGTTGACTCTTCAGAAAATAGCCATATGCGTGGAGGGTTCTTAGTATGGGGGCACCTTCACCACCAGAACGGCTGCTCTGACAATATGCTTGGGGACTTTCTCATAGCTTTTCAAACAAGGAGGCTGGGCAACTTGTAATGCCCCCTGTATTCACACGTCTGCAGCATGGTTTATGCCTCAGTGTTATGTGCACTGGAATGTTTTTCACTTCACTTCCAAGTAGAAAGTCTAGTGTTATGGAAGTGCCTAACTTATCCCAGTCCAAGATTTAAAGATTGTCCTTGGTGTCTTCAAGTTTTGCACAAAATTTTCTATGAATTTTACACTTGGCAAATGATTATGCTGGAAGCCGTATGTGGCAGTTTGATATTGTTTATGAATTCCAAAAATAGATATTGGATTATGTTTGTAAACTGGTCTGTATTTGGACATGATTAAATTATGATTAGGGCTTTGACTGGGCCATGTCAATAGGGGGCGGGGACTTACAGAGAAAACTACACGGCAGAGAAAAGAGTTGGAGTTTTAATGCTGGAGCCCTGGGAAGTTAAGTACACAGAGGAGCAGAGCAGCTGAGCCCAGAGAGAATCGAGTCCCGGGGAGAGAGACAGAGCCAAATGCCTGACAGTCTACAGCTGGTCTTGTGTAGAGAGCAGGGCAGCTGAGCCTGGAGAGAAACAAGCCCTGGAAAGAGAGGAACCCAGGAAGCCTGAACTCTTGGCAGACGTCAAGCCAACAGATTTCTGGTATTTTGTATCAGCACCCCTTTGGCTGACTAATACACCACAGCAGGCTCCTAATACACATCCAAAGCATTGAATGTACTGTAATGTTAGCTGCCTGGTTACACTGGCTTCCTAGCTCCTTATATAGATCCCTGCTAAGCCCCACTGGTGGCACAACCTGAGTGGCATTATAGGCCTTTGAACAAGCCAGAACAATTTCTCTGCCAAAGTCAGCTTAGTTAAAACCTCGTTGAATCAGGCTGTTGCCATCCTAATGTCTGTCTGTATGAGTCTATTCATTCATGTATCTGGCCTTGGCTGACTTTTTCTGACTCGCTTATTTACTTGCTTCCTTGCTTTGGAAGGTTATCCAAGATGTGCCCAGAATTCTTTAGGGAGAGAATTAGTAAAGAATACCACTGCAATGGGATAGGGAAGGGGAGGGGAACAGCAGAGTGGCCAGACTGGACAGCTCAAGTATAAAATGATGAATTCTTTATGAAGTATCAGTCTGACTTGGTGTTCAAATAATGTAATATAGGAATTGTATAAAAAAGAATTGTCTGATACCGATCTGTTAGAGATACTCTAAAGCCCCCTTGACTTGCAAATTTAAAGTTCCTAAGATGTGTGCCTAAGAGTTACCTCCTGAGAGCCTCCTTGTTGCTCAAATGTGGCCTTTCTCTAAGCCAAACTTAGCATATAAATGCATTACATTCCCCCCAGTGTGGGACATGACTCCCAGGGATGAGCCTCCCTGGCACCGAGGGATTACTACCAAGCACCAACTAGCAATGCAACTGGAAAAAAGACCTTGAACAAAAGAGGGAAAAGGTAAAGACAAATAAGTTTATATGGCTAAGAGCCTTCAAAGTGAGTCAGGAGGTCATTCCAGAGGTTACGCTTATGCATGTCTCAGCAGGATCTCATTGACTGCCACAGTAAATATTGCCTCAAATAGTGGAAACATCCAGACACTATAGGCAGGGCAGACAGCTCAGGAGTTTGCCAGTGGGCCCTACTTGGGAACTTAGGCTGTTTTTTGGGATTTGGGAATTGGCCTGAATGACACTGCAATGACAGATATAAGCCATTATATAGCTTGTCATAACTTACAAAACTGTGCAGAAGAGAGTGTAAACTACAGTGTAAACTATAATCCACGCTTAGTGGCAATGCTCCAAAATGTGTTCACCAATTAAGGATGTTGTTAATGTGGGAAAATGTGGGAGGGGTTGGGAGTGGGGCATATGGGAATACCCTATATTTTTTATATAACATTTATGTAATCTATGTATCTTTTTTTAAAAAAATAAACAACTATATTTAAAAATAAATACATAAAAAAAAAAGTTCCTAAGATTATGGCTTTTCCCCTTTCTGGCTATATAGCAAATTGTTTTAATCCAGTTGTGCCTTATTGTTCCATTAAAATTGTATGCTTTGATCCATCAATAAATACTTATGGCTAAAACAAAATAAAACAAAACAAAAGAATGCAAGAATTCCCCTATCTCACAACATATATAAAAATTAACTCAAAATAGATCAAAGACCTGAAGAGAAGAGCCAGATACAGAAGGACAAATATTGTATGATCTCACTGATACAAACTAATTATAATAAGCATACTCATAGACTTAGAATCTAGAATATAGGTTACCAGGAATTAGATTGGGTTAGGGAATGGGGAGTTGATGGTTAATTTGCACAAAATTTCTCTTTAGGCTGATGGTAAAGGTTTGGAAATGTATGGTGGTGATGGTAGCACATTACTGTGAGTGTATCAATTAGGTGAATATGGTTATAGGGGAAATTTTAGGTCATATATGTTACTAGATTAAAAGTTAAAAGATAAAACACAGGACTGTACAACACAGTGAACCCTATTGTAAACAATGGACTAGTTAATAGCACAAGTATAAGAATGTTCTTTCATGAATTATAACAAACATATGACACTACTACAAGGTGTTAATAATAGGGTGATGTATGGGAAAAATATATACCTAATGAAACTATGGACTATACTTTATAGTACTATTTTAATATTCTTTCATCAATTGTAACAAAGGTACTACACTAATGGAAAGTATCAACAATAGGGGGTATATGGGAACGCTGTATTTTTTTACATGAGGCTTACATGCTTAGAGAAGCTTACAAATTTCTTTACAAAGTCCTTACCCCTGGGGCCTCCTCAATGATCTTCTGATGTCTCCTTTGTACACTGCAGTCCCTTTCAAACAAGTACACAACATTGCCGTGGTGATCACCGAACACCTGGACTTCCACATGCCTATTAAAGCAAACACACATTAATATATTTTAAGAGTGATAAATATAACATCCATTCAGCCAAATTGTTGGCCAAGGTAACCAGGATTCTTCCACTTTTATTTTAAGTAAGATGTCGTAATTTTACCTGAATATAGACCTTATAGGGGGAACTGAACTATAGTTACTCATGTAAAAACTCAAAAGAAATGTTTCCATTTGGAAAATAAATGTTAAAGAAAGAAAAAAAATGTTTTTCCTAACCAAAACAGAATATGGAAGAAACTCATTTTAAGGGGAAAAAAAAGGGGAGGGGGTAGTTGTGGGGAAAAAAAAAACAACCACAAAGACAAAAATTAAAATCACCTGTATTTTCATTAAATTCCTATTTATATTTTAATGTGTGTGTGTGTATATGTATATGTATGTGTGTGTGTGTGTGTATGTGTGTGTGTGTGTGTGTGTGTGTGTGTATATATATATTTTTTTTTCTTCAGTAGGTACCGGGAATTGAACCCAGGACCTGGTACATGGGAAGCAGTTGCTCACCCACTGAGCTACACCTACTCTCTAATGAGAGTTGTTTTTTTCGTTCGTTTGTTTTGTTTTTAGGAAGTACTGGGGATTGAACCCGGGACTTTGTACATGGGAAGCAGGCACTCAACCACTGAGCTACATCTACTCCCCAAGAGAGTTGGTTTTTTCGTTTGTTTGTTTGCTTTGTTTTTAGGAGGTACTGGGGATCAAACCTGGGGCCTCATACATAGGAAGCAGGTGCTCAACCACTGAGCTACATCTGCTCCCCTTAATGTATACTCTTTAGTCTTTTTTTATGCATATATATATGTACATGTTAGATATAGATAATTAGGGCTATACTTACCAAAGTTTTGTAACTTGCTTTTTTTTTTTAGGAGGTACCGGAGAACCTTGTACCTTGTACGTGCAAAGCAGGCGCTCAACCACTGAGCTACACACCCTCTCCACATGTAACTTGCTTTTTATTACTTTTGTTTCCAAAGTCAATAATTTGGCTCCAATTTTTCACTATTAATCAGCTCTAAATGTTTCCTTAAGAAAAATTCCTTAAGGTGTAATTGGTAGGTCAAAGGATTTGCATATTGTTTAGTGTTGTGATACTAACCATACAAAAAGTTTGTTTATATTTAAATTCTCATCTATATAGAGTTTGAAAGTAACTGTTTCATATACATACAACCTAAACCCCCACCTCCCTTAACCACATTCTCAAGACTCTTGCCAGTACTGAGTATTATCACATTTAAAAAAACCTTATTTTATATACTTAATCAGAGAACTTACATTTTCATAAAATGTTGCCGGCAATCAGTCAGTCACTGAAATAAGAAGCTGCCATCTCCACAGCTATTCTAACTCAAGAGTATGCTAATTTGGATGGTTAGTCAATTCTTTTTTGAAAGATATTAAGGAAGGGAGGCTTCAATTTGCCTTACATTGCCTCCACTTTTGCCTTACTTCTCACTAATAGGTGACAGTCTCCTAATCAATTGATATATTTGGAGATTGATTTTTTTTTTTTTACTATTAAAACTCTAATTCAATTTAATTTACTGTGCCATGGCCAGGCAAAGAACCAAACTTTGTAGGGCCTGAAACATAAACAATTTGGAGGGCCTCTTTAAGAAAATGAATACAAAATTACAAAACAAACTTAAATACAGGGTCTTGGAAGGGGCTCATTCAAGAGAAGGAAAGGCCTGAAGTGTCAGTTCATTACCTTTATGGTAAATCACTCTCTGGTCATGATTCTCAAATGAATTATCCTTTATAAAGTCACTTGAATTACAAGTTAAATTGGGAAAAAAAATGCCACAAAATCTATGTAACAGGAAGCTTTATTATCAGTCTCTTATTTTAAGCAACAAGCACGGAAATAAAATTGCAGAAAAAAATTTAGAAATTCCCACAGCCTTTGCTATAATGGTACCTAGAAAGCAGTACAGTACAATGGCTTTGGGTGTAGACTTTGGAGTCAAACTACCTGGGCTGGAATCCCAGCTTCACTACTTACTAGCTGGGTAACCTCAGGCAAGTCAATGACCACTCTGTAATTGTATCCTCACCTGTAAAATGGGAATAGTACCAACCTAATAGGGCTATTGTAAGAACTAGATTAGAACTAGAAGAACAGCAAGATTACTTATGGATGTAAAATACTTAGAATCTGGTAAGTGACAGGCATTATAGAAGAGTTAGCTCCTGGTATTATAACACGTTATAATTACAAATCAATTTTGTTAACTTCTCAATTCCTGAACATCTCAACCAATGCTTATAGAGTTCTGAAAAATATAGCTTAATTTGTTATGTGTTTTTTCCCCTTTATTAGAGAAATTGGAGGTTTACAGAGCAATCATGCATAAAATACAGGATTCCCATAAACTGCCATATTATTAACACCTTGAATTGGAGTGGAACATAGTTATTAGTACAATTATAAAAGCGCACTATCGTCAATTATAACAAATATGCATTTTTTTCTTTGGAAAATGTAGCAGTTTGATATTATTTATGAATTCCAAAAAGAGATATTGATTATGTTTGTAAACCGGTCGGTTCCTCTGGGCATGATACCCTTTGATTGTATTAAATTCAAAGGTTACGTTTACTTGATTAAATTAAGATTAAAGCTTTGATTCGGCCACATCAGTAGGGCGTTGAGTCTCCACACCCTTGGTGAGCACACACTCACACAGAAAAAGACAAGGCAGAGGAAGAGAGACAGCTCATTAGACATGGCAGAGGCCCCGGGAAGAGAGATGAGCCTGACAGTCTACAGCTGACCTTGTGGAGAGACCAGAACAGCTGAACCCGGAGAGAAACAAGCCCCAGGGAGAGACACAAGCCTTCTGCCAGCCTACAACTGAGATCAGAAGAAGCTGGGACCACGAAGCCTTAAGAGGAAAAAGGAAGGCTGAATTTCCGCATCTTGCTTCAACACATGGCAAATGTCTTTGGGTGAGAAAGTACCTCTTACGGTACCTTGAGTTAGACTCTTTTAGGGTCTCGTGACTGTAAGCTTCTACCCCAAATAAATACTCTTTATAAAAGCCAACAGAGTTCTGGTACTTTGCATCAGCACCCCTTTGGCTAATACAGAAAAAGTCTTAAATTAATAAAAAAAATTGACTGAATAAATTAATGGTACATCAATATCATGGAACCAGTAAGCCTCCAAAAAAAGAATGAGGTAGATCTATATTTACTAACTTACGATATAATATTAGCATAGACGATCCTATTCACTGTTCTACTGTGTATTTATGCATATATGTTTCTATTTACATAGAAAATGCCTGGAACAATGCATACTATCCTATAATCAGTGGTTACATTTGGGGTAGTACTGGAGAACTATTAGAATGTTATATAATGTGCATGCATTATTTTTATAATTTAAAAAATCCAAGTTAAAGAAAAAGGTTATCTCACCTTGGTGTGTCCACAAACTTCTCAATCAGCATAGCATCATCATTGAAAGACTTCTTAGCTTCTCTTCGTGCTGATTCTAACTGTTCTTGAAATTCTTTTTCTGACATAACTATTCTCATGCCCTAAGACACACAAGATGGTTATGGCTACAGAAACAAAACAAAGAAGACCAGTCTTAAATGGAAAGCATGAGCACAGTCTTACCTTTCCTCCTCCACCTCGGATGGCTTTAATCATAACAGGATAACCGATTCTCCCAGCATGCTCTTTCAGGCTCTGGTCTGACTGGTCCCTACCATGATAACCTTCCACCACTGGTACTCCAGCAGCAGCCATTATGGATTTGGATGTGCTTTGGAATTTGGAGAAAAAAAAAAAAGTGAGATCCCCCAGTTCGATAAGTTATTTCATACAAAGGAAACACAATACAGTGTTTCTATATAGCCCAGTCTATGAAATATAATAGAACTTTTAAAAGGAAGCATCCTATAGGTAAAGTAAGGACGACAGTTGTAGACAACAAATTTTAAAACAGATAAAAATGTATCTGTTAGCTAGTTTTCCTCAGTCCAATTTTTGATGTAAGGGCTCATCCCATCTGATTTTTATCCTAAGAAACTAATTCATACATTGATTAGAAACACTAGTTAATCAAATATTTTGTGAAACTCACTGGAATTTCCCTGTTTCAGATAATTTATGCCTATGCCAACAAAAGGGTACACTTAAAATGCCTATTATAGGTAAAACAACCATTTCAATTGCCCTTCACACCATTATATTTAAAAAAATTTAAACTCATACCTTTTTATACCCATGTCTCTAATTGCAGATGAAGGAGGACCTATAAAAATAATTCCCTCTTGCTTACACAGTTCAGCAAATTCTGTGTTTTCTGAAAGAAAACCGTATCCTGGATGGATAGCCTGTAAGTGAGAAATAAAAGGCCAAACTTACTAGTGCTAAACTGGCAAAGCTGTGTTGCAGGTGAAATCGGTGGGCCCCTCTTGCCACAATTGGTGACAGGGTCCCCATGGTCTCTATCAAAATCTGTTTCCAAAAAAATGTCTGAAATTCATTCATGCTAAAGCTCTGAAGCCTTATGTAAATCTGTAGAATCTGTATTTTAATTTAAAATAAAATTGCTATTAAGGTAGAATGTCAGTAAATATTTGAAGGAGGGAGTAAAGGGCTTCAGAGTGGTAAGGGGGATTTGTTTACTCTGTGTCCATGTAAAGCTGGACTAGAGATGCAATCATGGTACCCAAAAGCCAAACAGAGAACACTAGCACAATAATAACTCATTTATCTTCAGGTCACTGTCTTCTCGAATAAGGCTGAGAAGCAAGCAAAAAGGCAACTGATCAGCAAAACTGGATGTTAAAGACAGTGTATTCAAGTCAAGGTATACTTTAGTGAAAAAGGTACCCCTCAGACATTAGTCTATCTAGTAACTCAAATTTTAAACAAATTTGCTTACTTGAATTTCTAGGCCACAAAAGAGAAAAATCAGAGGGAGAGCAAGATTTCTAAGAGTAAATATGCTGACAGCAAAAAGGAAGGAAACAGAAAACCTACATACAGTAAACAGAAGAAAGCAAAAGGCAGAGGGGGCTTAGATAGTTTAGTGAAGAATGAAGCAACTCTCTCCAACTTCAGTAGCCCTGAGGGCATCTTTGTTCTTCAAAATAATAGTGAAGTACATATTATAATTACAACCAAGAGGAGGTAAAAAGAAAAAAGTTCAGTCAGTCCCAAAACAGTTGAGTTCAAAGAACATTTCATAATTAAAGGGGTAAGCTTCAGATATCTGGGAAACTCTTAAGCAAAGAAAAACCCACATCCTAGTGACAGCAAGCAATACAATGCGAGATAATCACATTTTGATGTCTGGAGTTTTATTTCTTTAGAATCAAAGTTCAATTTTTGACATTTTATATGAAATGGCCAAGCAAAATACAACAGGCCTACATCCTAGCCAACCCCCCTTTTTTAAAAACAGCTTTTACTGAGGTATGATTTACAATCATAAAATTGACCCAATTTTGTGTGTACAGTTCGATGAGTTTAGTAAATTTACACAATTGTGCAACTATCACCACAATCCAGTTTTAGAACACTTTCGTCACCCCCAAAAATGTTCCCATGTGCCCATTTGCAGTCAATCTTTGCTCCAATCTCCAGGAAACCACTGATCTGTTTTCTCTCTATATAGTTTTGACTTTTCCAGAAATTTCATTTTCATAGACTCATATAACATAAATAAATAGAATCATACTTAGTCTTATGTGTCTGGCTTCTTTAACATCACAATTAGTACAATTTTTTGATGTTCATTCATGTTGTTTGAAGCACAATTTTTTGAGGTTCATCCATGTATCAATCGTTCCTTACTTTTTATAGTATGGATTCCATTGTATGAATATACCATATTTCCTTTATCCATTCATTTGGATTGTTTCCAGTTTGGGGTTATTACAAGTCCATGTGGACATGTTTCCATTTCTCTTGGTATATATCCATGAGTGTAATTGTTGAGTCATATGTAAGTAAATGTTTACCTTTTTAAGAAACAAACTGTTTTCTAAAGTGGCTGTACTATTTTGTATTCTCACAAACAATGTATGATGGTTCCAAGTTTCTCCACATCCCTGCCAATACTTGGTGTTCTCAGTTTTTTTTTATTTTAGCCATTCTAGGTGGGTGTGTAGTGGCATTGTTGATTTTTAAAACATCTTTATTGAGATGTAATTCACCCAAATCAATGGTTTTTAGTATATTTACAAGATTTGCCCAACAATCACCATAACCTAAGATAGCAAATAATTTCTAATAATCTAAGTCTTCATTACCCCAAAAAGAAACCCTGGGCCCATTAGCAGTCATTCCCCATTCTCCACCTACCCCCAAGCCCTGGGCAACCATTAATATACTTTCTTTATTTATAGATTTGCCCATAATGGACATTTCATATAAACAGAATCATACAATGTATCATCTTTTCTGACAGGCTTCTTTCACTGAGCATAATGTTTTCAAAGTTCATCCACACTGTACCAAGTATCAGTATTACATTTCTTTTTATTGCCAAATAACAACATTCTATTGTATGGGTATACCACATTCTATTTATCTGTTCATCAGCAGATAGATGTTTGGGTTGTTTCCACTTTTTGGCTAGTAGGAATAATGCTGTATGACCATTCATGTACAAGTTTTTGCATGGACATATGTTTTCATTTCTCTTGGATTTATACTCTAAGGATTGGAATTGTTAGTTCACACAGTGACTATATGTTTAAACCTTTGAGGAACTGCCAACTGTTTTCCAAGGTGGCTGCACCATTTTACATTCCTACCAGCACTTAGGGTTCCAATTTCTTCACACCCCTACCATCTGTCTTTTTTATTACATTTTCTTTTGGATCATCTGTTCTTTTTAATTACAGCCATGCTAGTGGGTATGAAGTATTTATCATTGTGATTTTGATTTGCATTTCCCTAATGACCAATGATGCTGAACACTTTTTCATGTGCTTCTTGGTCATTTGTATATCTCTTTGGAAAAATGCTCAAATCCTTTGCCCATTTTTCTATTAGGTTATTTGTCTTTTTATTATTGAGTTATAAGTGTTATGCATTATGGATACCAGTCCCTTATAAGATATATGGCTTAAAATTTTTTTCCCCATTCTGTGGGTTATCTTTCCAATTTCTTTACAGTGTTATTTGATTTGCAAAAGGCTTTAATTTTGATGTTATTCAGTGTATATACTTTTTCTTTTGTAACTTGTGCTTCTGGTATCATATCTAAGAAACCAATGCTTAAGAATTATAGAAATCTTAGGTCAAGAAGATTAACTTCTTATGTTTTCTTCTAAGTCTTACAGTTTTAGCTCCTACATTCAGATCTATGACTCATTTTGAATCAATGTTTGTGTATGTTTGAAGGAAATGATCCAATTTCATTCTTTTTCATACGGAAATCCAGTTGTTCCAAAACCATTGGTTAAAAGACTATTCCCTGTCCCATTTAATTGTCTTGTGTCCAGTGTAGAAAACCAAATGACCATAATGTAAAGGTTTATTTCTGGACTCTCAATCATATTCCATTGATCTATATGCTATATGCCAGTGCCACATATACTACTATAGCTTTGTAGTTAAGTTTTGAAATTGCAAAGTGTAAGTCTTCCAACCTGGTTCTTCTTTTTCAAGACTGTTTTGGCTTTTCTAGGTCCCTTAAGTTTCCATATGAATTTAGGACCCGCTTGTCAATTTCTGCAACAAATTCAGTTAGGATTTTGATAGGAACTGTATTGAATCTGTAGATCAATTTGGGGAGTACTGCCTAATTTTAACAACATTAAATCTTCTGATGCATTAACATAGGATGTCTTTCCAATTAAATAATTCTTCCTTAATTTCTTTTTTTTTTTTTTTTTAAAGATTTATTTATTTATCCCCCCCTTGCTGCTTGTGCTCGCTGTGTCCATTTGCTTTGCATTTCTCTGTGTCTGTCTGTCTCCGCTTTGTTGGGTCATCTTGCTGCGCCAGCTCACTGTGCCGCGCGGGCTGTCAGCTCACCACACCATGCGGGCCAACTTGCCCTCACCAGGAGGCCCTGGGAGTTGAACCCGGCGCCTCCCATATGGTAAACGGGAGCCCAACCAATTGAGCCACAGCTGCTTCCCTTCCTTAATTTCTTTCAACAATGTTTACTAGCTTTTAGCATATAAATCTTGCACCTCTTTTTATTAAATTTATTCCTAAGTATTTTACTCTATTGGATGTTCCTGTATCCTGTGGTTTTAGTTTTATATTTCCCTAATGATTAATGATGTCGAACATCTTTTCATCTGCTTATCTGACACTCACGTATCTTTGGTGAAGTGTTTATTTAAATCTTTTGCCTATTTTGAAAATTGGGTTGCTTGTCTTCTTATAAAGTTGTAAGAGTTCTTCATGCAGTCCTCTATAAAATATTCATTTTGCATATATTATTCCCATTCTACAGCTTGTCTTATCCTGTTCTTAACAGTTTCTTTTCAAGAACAAAAGTTAAAATATTTTTTCATTCCAGTTTTAAAATAAAAATTACATATTACATCAAGAAATTAGAGAAAAGTAGTTGTTAGAGCACAGGCTTATATAATTTTGCATTCAGTTCCCTTCAGAAGTTTAATGGCAGTAATCTCTAGCACAAATACACAGATTTCTGGAAGTTTATGATCTGGCTCAACTCCTTGCCTTGCATTTGGCATAAGGGTCCAGAGAGGCATATATCAAAGTTAAATTTCTTCTTTATAATAAAAGAGATTCTTCACAACTGTATGTAGACACATTGAGATAGTTTAAAATGAATACATTTTGTGTTACTACATTGGCAGGGGTGATATTTAAGACATTTAACAACCAGTACAGCAAGGGCACCACTGAGAAAGCATACTTGCAAGAGCAGGCTGGCCGCTCTGGTGCCCCAGCTGAAGGTCACCCTGGGTCAGGTGACAACACTTCAGTACAAACTAGACACATGCTGCAAAATCGCCTCCTCCAATACTGCAAAGAAGTACACTTTGCTTCTTTCAATACAAAAGTTTTAAATTTTGAAGACATCCAATTCATCAAAGTTTTTTTCTTTTATGGATTTTGTTTTTGGTATCCTATCTAAGAAATTTTCGCCTAACCAAGGTCACAAAGATTTCCTCCAATGTTTTCTTCTAGACGTTTTATAGTTTTAGCTCTTACATTTAGGTCTATGCCGCATTTCAAATTAATTTTTTATGTAAAGCATGAGATAAGGATCTATGACCTAGATTCTAGATTCATCTTTTTGCATATAGATATCTCATTTTTCCAGCACCATTTGTTGGAAAGACTGTTCTTTCCCCATTGAAGTACTTTAAAGCCTTTATTAAAAAATCAATTGAAATGAAAATGCTCTAATAGTGATTGAAGTGATGAATGCACAACTCTGTGATGACAACAAATACCTCTGATTGTACATTTTGGATGAATTGTATGCTTTATTAATATGTATCAATAAAATTGATCCGTTTAAGAAGTCAATTGACTATATACGTGTGACTTTATTTGTACACTGTCGATTCTGTTCCACTGACCTAGATATTTATCCTTATACTAATATTATACTGTTTTGGTTACTGTAGCTTTATATTGCAGTTTTAAACCATATAGGAAATCCTTCAAATTTATTAGTCTTTTTCAAAATTGTTTTAGCTATTCTAGGTCCTTTGGCTATTTTAGGATTGGCTTGTCAATTTCTGCAAAAAAAAGCCTGCTGAGGTTTTGATAAAGACTGCATTAAATCTACAGATCAATCTGGAAAGAGTTGCATCTTACTTAATATTAAGTCTTCCAACCCATGAACATGATAAGTCTATCCATTTATTTAGAACTTCTTTAATTTTTCTCAGCAATGTTTTACAGTTTTTAGTTTATAGGTCTTAAACTCCTTTTGCTAACTTTATTCCTAAGTATTTGATTCTTATCAGTGCTATTGTGAATGTGGCTGTTTTCTTAATTTCATTTTTGGATTGTTTGCTGCTAGCCTCCCTTTTGAATAGATACTTAATTCTATAGAACTCCTGGATGAACTAGATACTCTTCCTTTCACAACTAAAAAGAAAAGAGGCTCTTCCCTTGTGAAAATAAAATTCAATAGCATATTCTGGGAATGGCTTTAAGAAGTTTAACTAGTAATTGAAGAACAATTTAATATACACAAATGGCATTCTTCAGCATTTGAATGGATTAAAAGGAAAAAATAACACTCCTACTACCAGCAGGCTAATTTCCTATCAGGCATGTTTTTAACTGCCAAGTCACCCTGAGGGGGTCACAGGATTGTAAGCCTCTTTAGATTGTTTATTCCACAGTATTAATGTATCTTCTTTCTTAATACTTTATTTTTTTTAAAGATACTTAGATTACATAAAAAATGTAAGGGATTCCCATATGCCCCACTCCCTACCCCTCCCTAACTTTCCCACATTAACAACATCCTTCATTAGTGTGGTACATTTGTTACAATTGATGAACACATGTTGGAGCATTGCCACTAAGTGCAGATTATAGTTTGTAGTTGAGAAACTCTCTCCTGCACAGTTTTGTAAGTTATGACAAGATATATAAAGGCCTGTATCTGTCATTGCAATGTCATTCAGGACAATTCCAATGTCCTGAAAATGCCCCCATATTATACCTATTTTTTCCTTCTCCCTCCCCTCAGAACCTCCAGTGGCCACTGCCTCCACATCAATGATAAAAGCTCTTCCATTGCTAGAATGACAATAAGACTATAGTAGAATAACAGTACGTCTACTCATTGTTCATTCACCATTGTTCATTCCCTAATCCTGAGGATTCTGGGATAGTGATGCCCACTCTGCCTCTAATTGAGAGGGAGCTTAGATCCCATGGGGCAGATGGATGGGACTATCTTGCTTCAGTTGCAGATTCTCTCTGTTCCTTGGGATGGTCGTTGTCCATCATCATTTCCTTGTTAGTTGTTCTGGGTGAGTCCAAAGAACTGGAGAGTAGGTGTTATAACTCTGTTGAGATTCAGGGCCCAATTGGCACATGGAAAGCCCAAAGATTTAAGTCTCTTGGACATAAACTTATCAACTCTAGTACTAACTATAGGTTCAAATAGAAGGGGCAGAAGAGTTTTTAACAATAAAGACAGAAAACTAGTATCTCCTACCCTTAAATTAATGTCAAATTAGTCTCTTAATTAATGCCAAATTAATCTCTTCCACACTTTTAGTTTGTATTTATTCT
>JAQZBX010063653.1:0-16662 GCA_029593785.1 Cabassous unicinctus | reverse complement strand
CAGGGCTGGGAAGGTGCTTGGGCGACCGTCTTGCCCCTGCCCCTTGCCCCTTATCCTTTGCCCCTTGCCCTTTACCCCCTGCCCCTTGCCCCTTGCCCCTGCCCCTTGCCCTCGCTGTGAGGACCCCCTGACAGCCGGCCCCAGCATGCATACGAGTCAGCCTCAACTGCCGATCCACAGGCCACACAAGTGCTGATCACACTTCAGTCCACGTGTGCTGGGGGCTGAGGGAGGTGCTGACACGTTCCTGTTTCTTTTCCAGCCTCAAGGTAAGGAGCTTCTCCGTGTCTCCAGTCTTAGCCACGAAGACATTCTTGTGCATGTCCACCCAGGCTGACGCGTTGGCGACTCCAGGATTTGCACCGATTGGGGAAATGGCCTGGTGCGAATGGCTTGTGCCTTTGCACCTTTCCTAGATTTTACCAAATTGCTCTTGAAGGTGTTTGTGGTGGGGAAATATGAAGAGAGTAAACATTTTAAGCTGTTTCTGAGCCTGAGGGCCTCCGCGGCTCCTGTTGAAATCCAGTGGCTGGTCGTGGCTGCGTGCACGGGACGTTTCTGTGTGACGTGGCTTTTCTGAATCACATGCTGGATGCCCAGCGTTGTGGTCGAGTTGTCCCCGTCCCGTGAAAGCGGCCTTATTTGGTCTTATTTGGAAAGAGGGTCTCTGGAGAAGTGACCAGTTAGGATGAGGCCGAGCTGGACGGGGGCCTGACCACAGCACGGTCCCCGCAGGGGAGAGAGCCGAGGGGAGGCGGAGGCAGGCACGGCCGCCACGCACAGGCCGCCGACACCTTGACTCTGGACCTCGCCTCCAGAACCCGGACAGGAAAGCAGTTGCTGCGAGGCCCAGGCGGGGGCTTTGTGACGGTGGCCCAGGGGACGGGCGACTGCCTTCAGTCCGTGCACAGACGTCTGGGCGTCCCCAGAGACAGCCGGCTCCCGAGCTTGTGACCACAGGTCCCTGTTTGCTTCAAGCCACGCCCCTTACAGACTTTTAGACGAGGTATTGCTCAGGCTGCCTGGCTCCGAAGTCTCTAAATGACGCATTATAAGGCATTGTCGGTAACCTGCATTTTTTCTGCTCAACATTATGTTTTCAAAATTCATCCTTGTTGATATGAGCGGCCGAAGTCCATTGCTGTTGTGTGTGGCAAACGCAAAGACCCCCGAGCCGCCGTGGGTCCCTGCCGCAGCCCCCTGCAGGGTTCCCGCACTCGGCCCCTCTGCACCGAGCAGCTCTCGCATCGAGCGCGGGGAAGGCGGCTCACGGCACGTGGGCTCCACCTCGCTGCCTGGCGCAGGGCCGTTGACAAAGCAGCTGCACCAGTGAGCCCCAGGGCACGGGACCCCCGCACCTGGCATGAGGCGCCTGACCCCTCGTCTGCGGCCAGGTGGGGGGGTGGGCAGGGAGGGCGGGCAGGAGGAGGGGGCATGGCTCACGGCCGGCGCTGGTAGCGCTGCCCTAATCGGACAGAGATCTAGGGGTCCCCTGGGGTGCGTGGCCCGGGAAGGGTAAACACAAGGAAGAGCTGGGCACGGCGTGTCCGGGAGGCCCGTGGGCTCCGACGTCGCTTTCTCTCCATCAGAGTCTGCAGAGCCTTGAGGGCCGAGGGCCGCTCGGGCGATGCCAGGGTCAGGGGCCTGCCGGGCCCTGAGCTCTTTGGGCGGGCGCGGCAGCCACGGGGTCCCCTCGATGGGGTGGGGGCGTCTGCGCTCTCCCCCCAGGGTGGCTGCCCTGCCCTTGCCCTCCCGTTCCTCCTCTCCAGCGGCCCCCAGAGCCAACGCCACCCCCCAGCCCCGCCCTGGGGTCACACCTCCCTGTGGGCGCTGCCGGTCCACAGGTGCCTGCGGGGGGCCCTGCAGTGGCGGGAGAGCCGGCCACAGCCTCCTTTCGGGCCCAGAGGCCAGGCACTGCAAGGAGGACAACGGAGAGGGGGAGAGGGGCCAGGAGGGACAAAGCAGCCGAATGTGCGCCTTAAACCCCCCCACACCTCCCTCAGCAGACGGAATGGTCCAGTGGGACGATCAACCCAAATCCAAGTGGAGGGCTGCGGGGCGGAGTGCCGGGCGCGCTCCTCAGCTTCAGGACATCCTCGGCCTCTTCACAGCGGGGCTCGCCCCCCGGTGCAGACCAGGCTTCCCAGCCGCAGCCCACTCCCAGCCCTTCCACAGCCGTCAGCGCTTAGACCGCGTCGGAGAAGGAAATCCTAGAGGCCGGCGCGGGAGAACGTTCCCACCCGCAAACCGTCCTCTCTCATGACTCCCCATCCCGCCCACCGTCACACGCTGATTCACAGGAGCGGAGCCGCTCCACCCGGCTCCTGGCTCCAGCTTGTTGACGGGAAGGGGGACGTGGACGGTGGACGTCATGGCGCTTGGGGCCTGGCTCTCTGAAGTGCAGACAGCCTGGGCTGGCCGCCTGGCAGGCCACTCCACCAGCCCCATCACGCACCTCCCCTTGTCCCACCTTCTCTGACGGCCAGCACAGCACGGCTCACCTGCCTCCAGAGCCCCGCACGCCACCAAACAGTGTGAGCCTAGATGGGGGCAGGGTTTTAGAAGAGAAGGCTGTCTGTTTTCAATTTTCATGGGCTTTTTAATCAACTGGAATCGGAAGACGCTCTTTCATAAACAAGTAGTGGCGCGGGAGCCCTCGCCTGTTCTGGGCAGCAGCTCCTCGATCGTGACATTGTGCAATCCACTGGCTGAAATGAGGACACTGAAACCCCACCCGAGATGCTCCGGTCCTCCTCTGTGCTGGTTGCCAGGCTCTGACGACACCCTTTAAGGGTTTTGAGAGCCGAAAATCCTCCTGCCCACAGAACACTTCTCGTTCCAAGTGCCACCTCGTAACCATCACGGAAAACACAGCCTGGATTTTATGACGACACAGCAAAGAAATCCAGGAGAAAATTTAAAACAGACCTAAATCGCCTACCAGAACGAAGCAAGCACAAGCCTTTGCTTGTGGGGTTCATGCTTCCCTGTGCCGGGTCTGGCGGCCAAAACCCACGTCCACCTGCAGGACGCTGGACCAGGGTGGGGCCAGAGACCATCGTGCGCATTAAGACAGTCCCATCCACACAAGCTAAGCGGAGTGGGGCGTGCAAATGGTACTCAGCGTGGAAGCTGAGAGGGATTCTGAAGGCCTCACCCTCAAAGCTCATTTTAAAAAATACACTTAAAAATTTTTTTTTAAAGCCACTTAGATTACATAAATGTCACATAAAAAACATGGGGAATTCCCATATGCCCCGCTCCCTATCCCTCCCACACTTTCCCAGATTAACAACATCCTTATTAGTGTGGTACATTTGTTCCAATTGATGAACACATTTTGGAGCATTGCCACTAAGCATAGATTATAGTTTACATTGTAGTTTACACTCTGTACTGCACAATTTTGTAAGTTATGGCAAGATATATAATGACCTGTATCTGTCATTGCAACGTCATTCAGGACAATTCCCAAGTCCCTAAAAATGCCCCCATGTGACACCTGTTTTTCCCTCTCCTTCCCCTCAGAACCTCCAGTGGCCACTGCCTCCACACCAATGATAAAAGTTCTTCCATTGCTAGAATTACAATAAGTCAATAGTAAAATAACAGTAAATCTACTCTAGTCCATTGTTCATTCCACAATCCTGAGGATTTAGGGATGGTGATGCCCACTCTGCATCTGATTGAGAGGGGGCTTAGATCCCATGGGGCAGATGGATGGGACTATCTTGCTTGCAGTTACAGACTCTCTCTGTTCCTTGGGATGCTCATTGTCCATCACCTCCTTGTTAGTTGTCCTGGGTGAGTCCGATGAACTGGAGAGCAGGTGTTGCAACTCAGTTGAGGTTCAGGGCCCAGCTGGCACATGCACAGCCCAAAGATTTAAGCCTCTTGGACATACATCTACCAACTCTAGTTCTAATTATAAGTTCAAATAGAAGGGGCAGAAGAGCCATATGTAGGGAGACCACAACTGCGTCCAACTCTGTCACACTGGGGAGCATAAATTCCAAAGTAGGGCCCACTGGCAGGGTGCCAGACTCCTGAGCTGTCTGCCCTGCCTATGTCTGGATGTCTCCAGAGCTCTCAGGAGGCCCACTATTTGAGGCAATATTTACTTTGGCAGTCAGTGAGATCCTGCTGAGACGAGCATAAGCATAATCTCTGGAATGACCTCCAAACTCACTCTGAAGTCTCTTAGCCATATAAACTCATTTGTCTTTACCTTTTCCCCCTTTTATTCAAGGTCTTTTTCCAGTCTTATTGCCAATTGGCACTTGGTATTAATCCCTCGTTGCCAGGGAGGCTAGTCCCCGGGAGTCGTGTCCCACGCTGGGAGGAAGGTAGTGCATTTATATGCTGAGTTTGGCTTAGAGAGAGGCCACATTTGAGCAACAAGGAGGCTCCCAGTAGGTAACTCTTAGGCAACATAAAATACTAGGCTAAGTTTCAATTTCAAAAGAAAAGGTTTATA
Organism: Cabassous unicinctus; assembly: GCA_029593785.1. NCBI lineage: Eukaryota > Metazoa > Chordata > Mammalia > Cingulata > Chlamyphoridae > Cabassous > Cabassous unicinctus. The sequence goes on along the minus strand of JAQZBX010063653.1, from coordinate 12,185 downwards.
AGTACAGTCATTAATATCAAGGGCCCGTCAATGGTCCATCCTTCTTCACCAGGCACTGCCCCTGTAATTTGGGGATTCTTGCTGCTCCATTAGAGAATGTGGCAGAACTCCCCAGGATGGGAATTCGATATTCTTTTGGTTATTGTGTGGATCTCCACTCACCATGACAATGCCCAATGAACACTTGAACACATTCCTCACAGGGATGCCCCAGGTGAACCTCCTCCCATGCTTCTCCCATCACTGACACCCCACACCAATGATCCTCCCCTGCCACAGATATAACCCTTCTGTGATCCAAAACTTCTTCAAAATTGAAGGCAACAAAATAACAAAATATAAGAAAATGAAATAATAATGATAGTTTTAAAAATAAAAAACAAAAAAAATTTAAAATAAAAAATTGAAATAAATTAAAAATATAAAATTAAAAATAATTTTTTGACATTGTCTTGTCACTCTAAGATCTGTTGTCTTGTTTGCAAAGTGACATTTTCTTCCATTTATTCTCCCAGTATCTTGTTGTTTTCATTTTGTCTTCAAAGAAGATTTAGGTTACAGAAAAGTCACATACAGAAGATAGTGGATTCCCACATACCCACCATGCTCTCCTATTTCCCCTTTCCCCTATTAATAACATTTTACATGTGGATAATTTGTTACAATTGATGTACAAATATTGAAACATTGCTACTAACCATGGTCAATGGTTTACATTATGGTTTACATTTTGGACTACTTTTACAAATTTTGATGAAATTTAACATGGCCTGTATCCATCATTGCAAGATCATGTAGAATAATTCCAAGGTCCCCAAAATGCCTCATATTCCATCTATTCTATTCCTCCCTCCCCCTCCCCTCAGGGCCCACGGCAACCAGCAAGCTTCACTCCTTGAAGAACAAGATTCATAGTTACCTGCAACATTGAGGGCTTGACACACTGGCCTGTCCTCCCCTATCAGGCACTGCCTATGCTCTCGAGACACTCCTGCTCCTCTATTTGAGAATATCGCAAGACTCCCCAGGATGGGAATCCAACACCTTCCTGTTCATTGTGTGGGTCTCGACCCACTGATACAATACACTATGACAAGATGAACACTCACACACTCCCTAGAAGCCTGCCCCAGGTGCACCCTGTCCTGTACCGTGTGCCCTTCATATCCAACACCTTCAGCCAGTAACCCTCCCCGCCATGTTGCCAAAAGAACATTCCCAGCATTGTAGTTTTGACCGCATACCTGCAAACCCCCAGAGTTCACCTGCTCCCAGTTCCATGGGGGGAGCTGGTCTAACTACCCTAACTACCCTCCCCGCCTCACAGACCAGCTCCGCCCAGCCCAACAGCATCACCGCACCACTGTCCTGCCATGCCCCTCCGCTGCACAAGCACACCCTCCCGCCTTACCATAGATTTTGCTCATATGGGCGTTGGCTCACCACCCTCTCCTCCCTCTCTGTCTCCTGTAAACCTGTCTTCCAGACTCTAGCTCTGAGTCTGCTCAGTTTGCTTAACTCATGTCAGTGAGACCATGTAATATTCATCCTTCAGTGCCTGGCTTGATTCACTCAACATAAGGTTTTCATGGGTCATCCATGTTATCCTGTGTGTTAGCACTGCATTCCTTCTTACAGCTGAGTAACATTCCATTGTATACATATACCAGAATTTGCTTATCCATTCATCTGTTGATGGGCATTTGGGTTGATTCCAACTTTGGCAGCAGTGAACAGTGCCGCTGTGAACATTGGTGTGCGTATCTCTGTTCATGCCCCTGCTTTCACTCTTCTCTGTATTTACCAGCAGTGGGATTGCTGGACCATATGGCGTCAAAACTCACTTTTATTCAAGCTTCTGTTCATCATAAAGAAGGAAGAGGGGGGCACACAAGCAACCGACATGAAAATTTATTACACATTTCACTAGTAGCTTTTCATAAAGAAAAACCTGTAACTTAATAGCAACTACACATTTCTTTTTGTAAAAATATGCCTTTCGCAGTTTGGAGGAAGAACACAGAGTAAAGTTTCATTTCAACCTGAAAATAAAAGCCACTGGCAGGTCACCAGGTACCGGCAGACGCTTCTTCAGAGGCGAAGGAAGCAGCCCAGGACGCGACACACTGCTCCACTGCTGCTTCCCGGGGAACTTTCAAGCGGTGCTTCCAGAGCACAGGGCACCCCAGACCCTGACTCCTGCGGTCAGGGCCACCTCCGTGGTACCTGCCAAAATGGAAGCCCTGCGGGCTGCTGTCGGTACTGAAGCTGAAGGGTGAGAGCACAGGGCGCCTGAGACCTCTCTAAATCCACCACGTCGTAGGCTCATTGCTCAGCATGTTGTAGAAAACGCCATGTACGTGGGAGCCGGGCAGCACGCAGAGAACACACCATGGGACGTGCTGCGGGGTCGCAAAGGAAATGAGATGACGGCGCAAACACTCGCACTTGGCACCCAATGCAGGCAAAGCCCCCAGGCAAAACCATGTGCCGTCCACTTGTGAGGTGCAGTGGCGTTTCTTTCCCCTCACGAGTCTTTAATTATTGACACAGAAGAACCTGCTAGAGGAAGAATTCTGCGTCCAGAGCAGAAGCCGGCACAGTATTCTATCAAGACGCTCCCCCTTCCCAAAGGAAAAGCAGCAGCAGGCTGTGGAGGGGACCGTCCCCCAGGGCTCGGGGGGCCGGCTCTGAGACGCCTTGTGTGTTAGCTCCTCAAACACGACAACTTGAAACCAGCTACCTTTCACCACCCAGCGGCTGACAGCGCTCCACCTGCAGCCTGCCGACTCCGGGCTTTCTCACCTTCCGCAGCAGCACAGCCGACCCACATGCAGGAGGGACGGCCAAGGGTGACCTGCGCTTCCCAAAGGGACAGGCCTGGTGCCGACAGTGCAGCGACCAACGTCCACGGGGGCCTGGCACCTGCGCTGGCTGCCTCTGGAGGCACTGCTTTGGGAAGCAGGCCCTGAGCACGGGCATCCACACGGAGCAGGGATAGGCTGGACGGAGGCCCAGCTGCCCCCGTGGTGTGGACCGAGATGGACCAGGGGCGAGAAATGTCACCAGCGGGCCGCACGCATGCACGCTGGGAAGGGCACACCAGGCCGTTTCTTGGAATGTGACTTCACTGACACATTATTCAATGACTTGCCACTAACCCAGCCACTCCCTGTCTCCGAAAAGATGCTATCCTATTCCATTTCTCTAACAAAAATATGATCCACCTGGCTAGTCATGACTGTCTTAGCTGAGAAATAATTCATGCATAGATTTGACTGATTTTATGTAAAGATTTTAGGGAAGAATTAGATATAAATATTTAGGAAGACTCAATTCAAATTTCTTTAGATTTCCTATTTTTTAACACATTCTGAAAGGAATAACCACATCGTGTTAATTTTGGGGTTAAACTTAAATACCTAAAATGTTTTCTGTGTTATACAAGGTCAAAAAAAACATCACAGCCAGAGAAATTTATTTAAAAATAGAAACATACATACATTAAGCTTTAAAACAATCAAAATTTAAACAGGAGGAAAAAGCCATCCGGCCCTGGAGAGCCGGTGTGGAATGGCGCTCACAGCGCCTGGGACGCACACTGGGCCCTGCTCCGCCTGGAGGGACCCCCCGGCCGTGGGCCCGGCACCTGCTGGGTGAGGGGAACACTGCAGGAGGGCGCGGCCTGCCGCCTGCCTGACGTGGCGCGCACGCGCCACAGCACGAGGGGCCGCACGGCCAGGCAGCTCTGGGGCGGTGACGGGGCTGAGTGCCCAGAGCCGCCCAGACGCAACAGAAGGGAGGCGGGGAGCGCCGTGAGGAACGCTCTGGGGTTTTGGCAGGTGTCGCTGTCCAGGAGAGACCACCCAAAACTTCCACAAATACTCAGTGATGGGCACTCGGCGCTGCTCGCCGCCAAGAATCCGAAGCGAAGGCAGCGGGGCGGCGCGGCAAGGGCGCCGCCTCAGTCCACGTGGTGCTTCCGCCGCGGCTTTTCTTCGTAGGACTCTCCAAACTCGTTCACTCTGCTCTTATCCACAGGATAAAGCCTGCAAGGACACGACACAGCCCGGTTAGTCCCCAGCGCTGCCCGGAGCCTCTGCTTGGCTGCTGTTTCTTAAACAGGATAAGCGTGAATTCTTACTCCTCTTCCAATAAGCTGCCGCATGAAGCAGGGCAGTAATCTAAAGGCCGAACTGCTGCGAGCTTTGCGGCCCCTACACCCAGTTTCTCTGGGGCGCGTCCCCCGCCCCCGACGTTCGCTGACGGTCGGCCAGGGCCCTTCTCTCCAGGACCCCACAGCCTGGCCAGCCAGAGGGCGGGGGACGGCAGCCCCTGAGCAGGGGTGGGCCGAGGGCGTTCGAGCTCTCACTTCAGGGAGCTGTGGAAAGACATCGGCACAGACCCCAGAGCTGCGTTTAGGAAAGCGTTTCTGTGCTCTGAGCATGGTTTCAAGCATTCTGAAACGACTGTCTCCTTTCATGCTCGCAGAACCCCCCAGGGCCCCCACTGTCAGTACCCCATTACAGACGAAGAAGCCGAGGCACGCGGAGGCTGACGAGCTCATCCGCAGGCGCAGGGAGCGTCCTGGAGCTCTGCTGGCCACAAAGATAACAACCCAACGAGGAGCTGGCTTTAAAAGCCGACCTGCTTCCCAGCGGAAAGCCCCAAGGTCCTTGGAGGAAGGGCTTTCCCGGGGTGGAGAGGAGCGTCCAGGAGCCCGAGCACCTTGCAGAGAGAGCAGGAGCGTCGCCGAGAGCCCGGGGGGTGGGGAGAGGCTCGGGAGCCCCCAGAGGGTCCCCGGGGCCCAAGACGGCACCACGCGGGCCCAGTGCCTGTCCTGGACACGGCACACTGGACTTCTCCTGGGAGCTGCTGGGAACCAGTTACTCGCGGGGAGACCGGCCAGCGGAGGGCACAGGCCAGTCCTGCCTTGGCCATGGGATGGCCCCCCAGAGCAGCTGGACGTGGGGGGAGGGCTTCTGCTAAGAGTACCCAGCCCCTCGCCACGCAGGGTGAGCCGCACGAGAGCTCCAGCTCGAGCCCACCCCCGAGGAAACCCTCCAGGAACGCACACGCGGCCGGCCGGGGAGGGGCTGCAGTGCTGGATGCCAGGACACAGGGCTCCTGGACGAGCTCACCCGGGGAAGAGCAGTGGTGCCGGCAAGATTACGAGGGACTTAGGAGCCGCCACTGCCGAGGTGGCCTCGCCTGGATGCGACTCAGGGAAAAGCACTGAGACCCGAAGGGAGCCTGGAGACCGGAGCGCTGACTGTGGGTGCCGTTACGGCGTCCTGCCACGGCTCTACGTGAGGGACCCACTGCAGCAACTGAGGACACACCCCTTCCTTCCTGGAGCTGGATACTGAAGAGGGGCTAGTCGGGCCCGGGTCTGGGGTTTAACTCAGAATGGCGCAAGGACACGGGGCAAGGAGGGACCCCAGCGCTGGCGAGTGCCCTCACCCCAATGCCTGAGTGCAGCTTCCCACAGTGAGCAGGCCTGGGCCACAGGGGGGACAAGCTTGGGAGGGTGAGAGGAGGGGTCCCCGCGGAGGAAGCTGGCAGGTGTGACGATGCCCACGGTAGCCCTGCCTCCTTCCACCAGGGAACCCGGCCCTGCCTGCAGAGGCGGCTCTGCCGAGTGAGCTGTGAGTGGAAGGCACCTCTCCTGCCTTAGTTGGCGAGCCTGTGGCCCGGGGGCTGCTGGGGGCCTTCCTGGGGAGAGGGAGGGTCTGTTTGAGGAATCCGAGGATGGAGGAGCGAGCAGCTGTAGAGGGGGTGTGGGTCTATGCCCAGGTTCCCCAGCAGCAGGCGCTGGCAGGGCGGCTTGTCCCACCCTCTCACTCAGGATGGACCCTGGAGGTGAGGGGCTGGCGGGAGGCCCCCGACCCGGGGCTCCTTCCCACGGGGCACAGCACAGCAACCAGGGAAAGATGGACGTGGGGGCCCAGGACAGGGTGAGCCTGCCCGTTTTGAAAACCCACCTCACTGGGCAAAAGGCTATTCCGTGACGCTCAACCCTCCACGAGGCTGCAAGCTGGGGGGCCACCGTGGTGTGCTAAACGCCCCCAGAAGCCCCTCTCGGCGAGGAGGCTTGCACGCCTGCCTCGGGGAGGCGGACACACATGGAGTCCGAGGCGGGCAGTGCTCAGACTCGCCGAGGAAAAGGCCTGGAAGCCGTGTTTCCAACGCGCTCCAAAGCCGGAGACCAACAGGCCTTCACGTGCTCAGTGACCACGCCAGACACGTGTAGAGAACAGGGCCGAAACCTCACAGGCAAGAGCTTTGTGAGCTGCTAAATACTGACTTATCTTGAACACGTAAGTACTGCCAGCAGAGACATTTAATCACGGTGGCCAATCAGATGATTCATAAAGAAATACACCTGCCTGAACCATAAAAAGAAGACAAGAGCTGAGCTGAGTTCTTGCCTTGTTGTGCCATTAGCCACAGAGACAGTTTTAGGTAAAGCGCATCAGCCACTACCTTTTCCCCCAAACGAACACTCAAGCACAGGCTGCCTGTGAAGGCAGAGCAGCTACTTCCAACAAAGCGCCGTGCGTGAGAGCAGACGTGCTCACTCACCATCTTTGGTAAAGGTAGACGAGAAACACCACGTCGTCCCGGAAGCACGCCAGCCGGTGGGAGGTCGGCATGGTGATGATGAAGGCAAAGACATCGTCGATGAAGGTGTTGAAAGCCTGCGAGGCCAGCGAGGGAGGGGCGTGAGGGCGGGGCCGACATGCTGGCAGCAAGCGGCCTCTCCAGCAGCAGCAGGAAAAGCCGAATGCGCCGAGGGAGGGCACCCCGGCTGCGCCGCCATCAGCCCCGCCCAGCTGCCAGGGAGCCCACCCTCAGGCCGGCCGCCGCGGCACAGCGCCTGGGCTCTGCACGGGGGGGCGGGGCGGGGGCAGCTGCACTCAGCAAGGGCGGATATGAGGGCAGAGGGACTCGGCTGAGCGCTGTGCCCCCTGCTCGGGACACAGGATGTTGCCTCATAAAACTGAAAAAAACACACCTGAACTCAGTTTCCAGAAAAGAATGTTTGCAAAACACTTCCAATTCAAAACGGATCAAATGTACTTGAACAAGCACTGGGGGGCCCCATTATCCCAACTCTATCGACGAGGGACTTCCCAGGACTCACCAAGAAGCTTCCAGAATCAGACTTGATGCTTGGGAAAGCTCAGTGACTGCCTGCCTATGTGACAGGACCCATCACTTGATCTTACACCAGGAGAGAAGAACCCCCTCTGCTCTTCCCAGGACGGAACAGACTTGAGCCAGGAAGGGGCAGGTTATGCGCCTATGACTTGGGGGGAAGTAGTATGGAGCTCACGCGTCAACACTACACGGCTGTGCCACCCTACAAGATCTCCAAGCGCACGTCACCACGTGGTTTCTTTTGAAGACACAGACACGCGCCCAGGGGCCCCACTGCCTTGGATGACAGCGCACGCCAGGGTGGGCCCACCCTGTGCCAGGTACATGCCTGAGCTTGAGAAACATGGAGACCTGCTGCTTCGAAATCGTATTTTTCATGCGACTAAGTCATCTCCTGTGAAGCTATTTTCAGGGGAACACAGAAGTTCATCCTACAGCTCGGTGGCACTTGATCAGACTCTGGGAGATGGTTACACATAAACAATATCCGCAATGCTGACGTATCATCAAATCCGCCACCTTCTTAGCACAAACTCCCAGACCCAGGATGACAAGGTCAAGGGATGCATATTTTTTGATACGTTTTACCAAATAGTCACGTGGCTTTCAACCGACTGCTACCATGACAATAGAGAGCTGCAGCCTTAAAAAGTTACCTCTATGGCTCTTTCCCGCGTTTTCAAAGGGGACAACTTAAATTTTTTTAATAAAAATGAAAGGCTACCTAATGAGTTTTGGACTGAGATGCCCCTCAACCTGTTTGCTTGGAAAGGGCCCGTCTCACCCCACGTGCTCAGCGCCGAGCAAACGGCTCCGAGCCGGCAAGGACTCACTTTGTAGGTGAACGCCTTCCAGGGCAGGTGAGCCACCGACTTCATCTGGAGGCAAGGAGGCGCAGGTCAGGGAGGCAGCACCGGCCGCCGCGCCAGCCGCGAACACCCAGGCCCGGGCTTACCTTGTAGTTCACAAACAGCTGGGGGAGCATGAAGAGAAAGCCGAAAGCGTACACCCCTAGGAGAGACACACGCGCGTGACGGGCGGCCGACGCAAGGCTTCTGCAAAGAAACCGCTGACATCCAGGCCGCTCCACAGAGGAACTCCACCGCGTGGCTTTCTGGCCGGGAAAGTCACCCCCCGTCGAGACGATGCCGAGAGCACAAGCACCCCGAGCGCACGCAGCTGCTGCTTCCGCCCCACAAGGTCCTGCCTTGGGGGCTGCAGGGGAAAGGAGGGGAAGCTGGTTGGGGCGAGGAGGGGAACCGCACCCCACGAGCACAGCAGCCCTCGGCCGTCAGCTTTCTGTGCCGGGCACTTCAGCTGAGCCGTGCCGCTGCCTGACACAATGAAGCCACTTGCCAAAGAGGACAAAGGGCGGTGATGACGGCCGAGGTGGTGGGGCAGGGGATGCCACAGCAAGTCCCCAGCAACCAGGCAGCTTGTGAGCCCACCGCAGGACGGGGAGGGGTGCTGCTCGGGAGAAGGCGGCCTGGGGAGTGGCAGCGCCGCGGCTCCTGCACAAAAGGCTGCTGTGTGCTCCGGGTTCTGGTCTTTCCGTGCTCTAGGACGGCGCGGTTCCAACGCCTCAGTTTCCAGGAACGGATGCACCCAGCAGTCACCAGGTCAGACCTCAGAGAGGGGCTCCCCGGCGCTCGCTCGGGGCGCCTGTCACAAGGGGTCACGGGGTGCAAGGACAGAGAAATGAGCCCCGCTGCGAATCCCAATACTGAAACAGGGAGAACCAGACTCACCATTGACGAAGCTGTTGATTAGCCAAGAGTACCAACTGAAATGGAAGAGACAGGGATTTCAACGTTTCGAAAGCCTAGCTTCCTGCCACTTAGCATTTGTGTCAGGCTGACCAAGGACAGCTCTTTCACGACAAGCCTCCTAGAAGCATCCAGCAACGTGCTCGGCAGCCAAGGCAGCTGGGGCCCTGAGCAAGAGGGGGAGCCAGAGCTGGGGGCGCAGCCAGGGCAGCCTGGCCCCTCGCCAGCTTCGGTGCTGCTGGCCACCACGGCACCCTCCCTGGCAAGCCCACCCGAGCCAAGTGGGCCTTCAAACAGCTCTCGACAGCAAGGGCTGCTTAGAGGCAGGAAGACTTCGCACTGACACGTTTTTTCCCTACAAGAATTTCAGTAAGACATTAAGCCAAAGCCATGTGCGTCTAGCCCCAGAGCCTCCCTGACCTCACGAGGGCCTGCCTCCAGCCCCTGCACCCTCCTAGTTCTGGGCGTCCACGCCCCTCTCCGATGGCCCTTCAACACTTCCGCTGCGTGGCTTGTGACCTGCTGTCTCTTTTCAAACTCCATCCAATGTCTATTCTAAAAGCTGGCATGCAGCAGGGGAAACGCCCACGCCTCTCAGACTGGCAGATGACAGTGCGTCCACTGCACACACGCTGCAAGGGGGAGGGGATGCCGAGAGGCCGCAGGTGCCAGGTGCCCAGGCCACTCTGGGCCTCCCGGTCACCAGTGACCCATAGCCAGAACTTGGACCCCGAGAGCTGCTCCTCACCGGGTCTCCGCTCCTGTTTGAGCGCCGGCCACCGCAGTCCACCCTCGCGGGTACCGGGGTTAGGTGCCACATTACTGAGATGGGATCGAGGCACAGGGGATCCCTTGCCCCGAGTCCCGTGGGCAGGAGCAGACGGCAGGGCTGGGGCTCAAGCCAACCCAACGCCCCCAGCTCTTCAGGGCACCTCCAGGCCGGGGCCCCGCACTGAAGATCCCGAGGCAGGCCACGATCCAAGAGGACCTCCCCAATGCGCAGCAGGCCTCTCCTACCTTTTATACTTGACGTTCAGGAGTGAGTAGACAGCGCCCCCGATGCAGAGGGGGTAGAGTAAGTAAGACAGGTACTTCATGGCCTGCCAGGAAAGAGTTAATTTCCAGCTAAATATTCCAAACGTCAAACCTGTCAGTGGAGTGCATGTAACTGATCGACAATGATGGAAAATAAACAACAAAGGCACAAAACCCATGACCCATCAATGAATAAACACAACGGAAAGGAACGTGAAGACACTCCTACAATTATACGATCGGTGCTTCTAGGTAACATGTGGTTATGCCACTAATTTATCCCGACTGGAATTTATTACAACGTCAATAAAAACTGCAAAGCAAACTGATGCCCATAAAACTGAAAAATAAAATGACTCCTTTGCAGGAAATGTTATATTAAATCAAATTCAGAATTCCAGCAATCCGAACAATAGCTGGAAAAAAAGATGAAGGACTGCTTCCACGCAGGTGCAGATGGTGGGTTCCCGCCACCCGCGGTGTGGACGAGCCGGCCCGCGTGGACGCCATCGTGTGGCAAAGAAGGAAAGAAAACTCTTCCCGGCAGCCCGGGACGGCAAGGCTGGGAAGGAGAAGGCCCTGCCCACGCCTACACTCAGGCCGGACGTGCGCACCCTCCCGTGTGACCGCGGCCAGGGCTGCCTCCTGGGGGGGCGCCCGGGTTACCTGAGCGTCGTACTCCTCGGTTTTCCTTTCCGATTCACTCCAAGTGCCAAACTGTTAACAAATTCAATAAAACAAAGTTAATCCGCAGAAGCAGGGAAGAGCCCCTGAGACCTGCTAGAGGGCCCCCACGCCCTGCGGCGAGCTGAGACCCCCAGGGGGGCCTCCTTCTGACCCTGCCCTTGACGCCTGGGCAACAAGAGAAGCACGCGTCCCTTCACCCGTCAAAGGACCCTCAGCGGAATGTCACGCAGGAGTGACGGGGGCAGCACTCAGCCCCTGTGGCACAGGTGGGCCAGGCCTCGCTGAGTGCCAGACATCCATGGAACTGGACTTGATGGCTCCTACTGCGCAGACCGCGCCGTACGTCCTGAGTGTCCTGGCCCCCACCTGGAGGGTCCTGGCGCTCTGAGGTTCCAGCTCACGGAGGGTAAAGCACGTCTAGTTACGCAGCTCAGCCTGACACTTAGCTCTCGGTCCTGAGCTGCCCAGGGAACTTGGCAACAACCTCGAATACGACCTCCAAAGCAGTGGCCATTCCACCCCAGCATGTGGCTGCACGTATTCTCAGCGGTCTCGCCCCGCCTCAGAGGAGCGCCAGGCGCGTGAAGATGCGAGACCCTCATCAATCTTTCTCCCGGCAGTGCTGTCACTCACAGAAGGGGCAGCTCTGCTTCTAATGGCGTCGAAACTAGGTCTTAGTGACTGGGGAATGCTCAGGTGAGTGGACGAAGAGCTAGCTGCGGCCAGAAAGTCCATGAGACTGCCCCGGAGGGCTGCGTCGGCAGGAGAAAGGTGCCCCCCGCGGAGGCCCGTCTGCCCTCTGGGGTCTGGCGGGGCAGCGCCGTCCCCCAGCACCTCTGCCAACACTGCCCTGCGAGCCGCGTGGTGGACGAGCGGACCAAGCAGCAGCCGCTGGCCGGCAGGCAGCACAGACAAGCCCGAGACAAGCCAGGGAGCGTGTGTGGGCCAGCCAGGAGCAGAGGCGGACCAGGCTCCTCACAGCCGCGAGCTCTACCTGAAACGCAGGTCGTAGGCCTCTCCAAACGATGGTCATTTTCAACGCCTTTTTCACTTTCCACACCTGAGGGACAAAAGAACAGAGATACGCCAAAACCAGATGCCATGGAAAGCCTCGGCATCCGTGGCCTCTGGCCGCCCGTGCCCCCAGCCTGCACCCTTGCTCTGCGAACCCCCTGCCACAAAAACGACTGACTGCCCTGAGAGCCTGTCCCTGGCCTCAGCCCCGGTCCTTGGCGGCGTCTACCCTGACTTCTCAGGAGGCTCGAGGTCAGCGCCTTGAGCCTCGCACCGGGATGGCTCCCCCTCCTCTGGGCACCCCGTGTGGAAGGCCAGGACGAGCCCCCAAGCCTTATCTGCCCCTCCTATGTCCACCCCTGGGGGGCGGACCCAGGAATGACGGGCCCCCCGACCTCCCCAGCCCTCCGTGCATGCCTGATTCTCAACCCCCAGCACCATCCTTCAGGGCTCGGCCTCCAGCCTGACCCACCCCTCGAGGGACCACTAACAGCTCCAGACCTCCCTTCCTGACCCCCC